>JACDJE010000031.1:1282512-1295389 GCA_016647715.1 Pavo muticus
TTTTTTTTCCTTTTTCCTTTTTTTTTTTTTATTTGGAATCTACAGAAGGAGATTTTCCTACATTTGGAAAACTTCAGGAGGTTATTCAACAGCTGTTTCTTACTGAGAACTTTCATCCAACTGATATATTAAAGCATTAATAGATAACACGTATTTATGGGAAAATAACAAATAGTGGAAATATTGACTTCATTATTTTTTTAATCTTCTGGCATAGCCTTGTATGACTGTGGCTACCTGAACATAATGATACAAAGATATCCTAGTGGGAGAACACGAGTATGATTTCAGTGTTTATTCTTACAACGTTGTTGAACAAGCCAGTTCAACCAGGCAACTCCAGTCAGCCACAGCTATGCTGTCTCCTTCCTGCAGAGCCCTGACATCTTTATTTACAGGGATGCAAATGGATCTTGAGTTTCTACAAGAGATGTTAATACTTGCTATGTTGTTACCTGTAAGCACCAGACAAAATGCAAAAAGGTGATATTTTAATGGAAATTTTGAATTTGACCGATCTGGAAAAAGAAAGTACAAGAAAATCTGCTCCTGGGAAGTTTATGTTCACTGTGAAATATGGAGGAACACCAGTTGGTGAGTACTTTCACAAACTCTTTTCTTGCATATTTTGGTTATATCTTCATTACTTGTTAAGCTCCAAGTCCTCTAAAAAACTAGACTCTTCCCATCTTCTTCATACTGTGCTCTCAATGACCTCCTCCAACATCTATGTATCTTCTATTCTCATGTGGTGCACTGAGGTAGACCTGTTGGGTCATATACTGCTGTGCTTGGTCGTACCTATAGCAGGCTGCTGCTGGCTTTCCAGTCAGCCATACAGACAGAAAATAGGTAGGGCAAATAGACAAAGTAATGCTTACAGCTGGTCCAGAGTCATCACCTTCTGTGCAGCGGAAGATGAATCGTCATAATTTTTGTGTTTCACAAGCAGGGAAGAAAATATTGCTGAAGCTCTCTGGCATGATACATACTATTATGAAGAGCTATGAGGAGATGGAGCCACATAGGTCTTCTAGATTTTTTTAAGTAGCATCCGAGAGACTTTCACATAAAATTTCAAAGTTCCTTGTGTACTTCACATAGTTAACAAAATGTTTGAACTAGTTAAGGTATTAAAAAAATTTCCATCTGTACAGACTTGATGCTTGCTGTCTTTCAGAGGAGGAATATGCTTAGGAATTTCAAGATGTGCAGTGTGATTTATCTTCTGTAAGAGTTGTTGGGTTATTCACTAGTCGACAACAATTTATTGTACTACCATATGGAAGAATAGAATTTGGAAAGAGATAAGAGAAGGATGATCTCAGAAGGGGGCCTGCTAAGATAAGAATTGTGATTCCCCCTCCTTCTAGAAGATTTTATTCAGGCCTGCATTTTGGATATAACTCACAGAATATGCAAAAAGTAGGGCCAATCCCACTGAAGGAGAGGAAGAGGGAACTGGAGTTTTATCCCTAGAGTAAAATTCAATCTCTCTGGTCTTGTATAGCTTCATTGTACGTTCCAATTCTAGCCATCATTGATCCCAGCAGGAAAAGGAAGATGAGTATTACAGAGTTAAAGGGGAAAGAAATCAAATCCAGATAGAACAAAATCACACATTTCAATTTGCATCTGTATCATCTTTGAAATTGTGGTTGTGATTACTGAACGGAGATGACTGGAAATGTCTTTCATACCAAAATGACTTCGTTGCTCTGAGTTTTCCTTTTCACATGTCAAATCAATTAGCTGGTGTTTGGACAGTGCTTTGAAAAGAGGAAGCAAGATATTACATACACACATACATGCACATGTGTATCCCCACACCCTTCTGTACAATTAGAATCTGTAAGAAGAAATGGAAATTGATGCTTTAAGTAGCAGAAGGAACATACAATGCAGACATTTAAGGCTTATGTTACTTTGTAGGACCTTCTTAGAAGAACAAAGAAATAAAATAACTTCTGAAAATAAACCTAAAAGGAACGAAGAGCAGTCTATTCACAAATAGACAATTTTAAAAGTTTTCACTGTAGTGTGCATTTAAAACTACATAGATTCGACATAAAGTCTGTGGTTCACTGAAGTCTTATACGCACTGGAAAGTAACACATATGTATCTTATTTCATTTTTCCATTCTGTTACACACAGACACAGAATCTATATTTTTCAATATAATACATTTCCATTTATTGCATCATTATTTCCATCTCACTAAAGATTTTGATTTGAATTAAAGCCTTCAAACTAACAAGCCATCCATTTCCAGTCCTTCTGCCAAAAAGATACTATATAGTTTAAATTAGACAATAAAGCACCTATTGGATTATTATTTTTAATTGCAAAATAAGCAAAGACTATCAGTTCAAGACTGATGAAGATAATCTACACTTAATTTTCAGGGTATTTTGAAGCTACAACAGAAAATAAATGTTTGAAAGACACGTGCCCACAATCCTAGACAGCTCTTGGGCAGCAATAGTTATTGATGTCATAGTCAAGATGAAATGGCAGTGTGATTACCATCCATATGTCATAGTAAGATATCACACTTTTTTCCTGTTATCTCCAGTATCATTGCCACTCAACACTTGCTAATGTGTCAGAATTCAGATATTCAGAATTCAGGTCAAAAGTATGGTGAAATAATGAAAGAAGAGTAAGATATCAGGTTGTTCCAAAATATGATTCAAGGAGCAAAGATAAGGCAAAGCTTTCAAAGTTGTTCAGGGTGTTCTTGGTTGGCACATTTTAGCATCTTCTACCACAATTTTAAACTGACCCCCCCTGGCTCTGGTGTTATTCTACAAGTTTTTCATAATGCTGTATCCATGGAGCTCCATAAACCTACCCTCATCTGTGCAAACACGTATATGGAAGAAAATCATTTGTCTCTACTGACAAATCCCTCTAGGGTGAGGAACATAAATTTATAACTCAGATCTCAATCAGAAAAAATGTCTTACCTTGGAGTAGTGTTTTGCTGATTTGATGTCGTAATGACAAATTGCACCAAAAGATAACACAAACAATGAGGGTGTGCCAAGATTAGCACTTCAGTTTTGCTCAGAACACTAGTGAAACAAACATCCCAATAGCGCCCATTTACTTATTTTGATTCACACCACAAGCAGTCACAGAGCATACATTGTGTTCCCCTTAGAGGAAACTAAAACAGAAGGTGAGCTCCAGCTATTAATGAGCATCCAGCTCATGGACCAGGCAAGAGCAAGCTGGAAACAACCCACCAGCATGATGTACACACTTCGTACATTAGATCCTCAACATCATTTCTCTGCTCAACATCCCCTCCTGGGAAACACTACTGGTTATTATAAAGACAGCTCTAGGGTATTACTTTAATTCCTTTTATTCCTCTTCCTGGCACTGTTTTTAGCTTCTCACTACTGGCTTGCAGACAAGTGAGGAAGACTAAGTGAAGAAAAATTTCAAGAAAAAAGACCATATTATGTTTGATGTGACAGAGTAGCAGCAGAGAGGACAGAAAAGGAGGTCACATTTATAGTTTAGGAAAACGTGTTTTGCAGCAATACTCTAGCTGGATATGCATGGTGCAAAGCTAAAAAAAGCCACTGTGCTCAAAATGCTGAGATTCACATGACCTGAACTAAGGGTAAACCACAAACCTTTGACATCAGATAACAATTCTTTCCTCTATTCAGAATCACTTCAGAGATGCAAAAGTCCTCTTTAACACTTCCATTAACACTCATATTTCATATTAAAAGCGGAAGGATTCTGCTTCTTAAAGGATTCTTAAACAAAAATAGAAATGTCCTTTTTCACTTGAACTACATGGACAGTGCTGCTTTCAGCTGTAGACATCTTGTGACATAAAGAGACCTGAGAATACTCAAACAAAAATGGCTATGTAGCCGACAAGTGAAAGAGGATATTGATAGAGCCATTATCACCACAGTGAAGTGATTTAGAAGGCACGATTTTAATGTACCAGCTGTTCCATTTAGTTTCCCTGCTTTCAACACAGTGTGCAGAAGTGAAGACACTGGAAAGCTGTCTTCTCCTCCTGGAATGGAAACACTTCCTATGAGCAAGAGAAAACAAGACTGATGACACAGAGCTAGCTTGGGTTTCCCCTAGTGACTGAATCTGCCTTAAACTTGTATCTCTTCACCCTGACCTGAGGAAAACTTCAATGAAATGAGCACTTGCTTCACGTACTCAGTTTATGTCTGGACTGACACAGAAGAGACTTAGTGCAAGCAAGAATCAGGATTCTAAGTACAAAACACTTAGTAGAATATTTCTTACTTTTGGTGCACTTTAGTGTATAAGAACCATATTATCATGCGAACATTCAAGATTTTTCAGCTGTCCAGAGAAAGTAAGTTCATTCCTCCCTTCAAAACCACATGATATATATGACCAACCTCTTTCATAGAATCATAGAATCACGGAATCACAGAATCATTTGAGTTGGAAGAGACCCTTAAAGGTCATCCAGTCCAACTCCCTCACAATGAACAGGGACACCACAGCTAGGTCAGAGTGCTCAGAGCCCTGTCCAGCCTGACCTTGGGTGTCTCCAAGGGGCATCCACCACCTCTCTGGGCAACCTGTTCCAGTGCTTCCTTCACCTTACGTAAAAAACTTTTTTCTCATATCTGATCTAAATCTCCCCTCCTTTAGTTTGATACCATTACCCTGTGTCCTATCATAACAGACACTGCTAATGAGTCTGGCCCCTTCTTTTCTTATAGCCTTCCTTTAGATATTGAATGTCTGCTAGCAGCTCTCCCCAGAGCCTTCTCTTCTCTGAGCTGAACAGCCCCATCTCTCTCAGCCTGTCCTTGAAGGAGCGATGTTCAATTCCATGGATCATTTCTGTGGCCCTCCTCTGCTCCAACAGGTCTATGACTCTCCTGTACTGAGGACTCCATGTTTGAATGCAGTACTCCAGGTGAGGCCTCACTAGTGCAGAGCAGAGGGGCAGGATCACCTCCCACCCTGCTGGCCACACTTCTTTTGATGCAGCCCAGGATATGGTTGGCTTTCTGGGTGGTGAGGGCACATTGCTGGCTCATGTCCAGCTTTCCATCCACCAGTACCCCAGGTGCTTTTTGGCAGGGCTATGCTCAATCCTTACACCCACCAGCTTGTACTGATAGTGGGGGTTGCCATGATCCAGGTGCAAGACCTTGCACGTGGATTTGTTGAACCTCACAGAGTTCTCCTGGGCCCCCTATCTAGGCCATACATCTACAGAAGTAGATCATCAACCCTATCGAATCTAATTTATTGCTTTGTTGTTGTTGTTTTGTTTTGTTTTTTCCATTTTGTGGCAAGAACTGTTTAATTAAATTTTTGAGATAAGGATGAAATTCACTTCATCCTATAGTTATAGCTGCAGTGTTAGAGCTGTGTTTAGATGTGCTTGGGCATTGATGTGGTCCTGGAGCTGCCAGCTGGTCTCTGTAGAGGTGGCACAAGGGATTGCAGCAAGACTATTGCCTGAGATCTCAGCCACTCTCACATCAAAGCCTTTTCTCAATTCCTTCAGGAGCTTTCTAGATGGGAATTTCAGGCTGTTCCAGAGACACCCTCATGGAGCTTCTGCTGTGCCTGGACCATCTGACAGGAATTATTTTCATGCTTCATTGTGTTAGCATCAGGGATGGAGAATCTGGCAATGCCAGCTACTCTCCAGAAAGTTCCTGCTGTAAAAATTACCCGAGTGTACAGGAATAGGACATTTCTACATAGTCAATAGAAACCGTTCCTGTCGGTGAAGTAGTGGTCATTTAGAAAAGTCTTTTCTGCATAGCTAAAACATTCATTCACAGTGCTGGATCATGCTTGTAATAGTGCAGTCATGTAGGAATGCAGCCCAGCAGGATCACTAGCAGAGCAGAAGAGAAGTTTAGTGAGTCAGCTATTCAGCATCTTCTGCTCAGCTGAAGATGCCTCCAGAAGGACCCTCATAGCAAAGACTTCCATCAAACTCTAGCCAGTGACTGTCTATCCTAAATCAAGAGATTTGTTTTCTCAAGTGAGCGTTACCTTGTGCAGAGATCTTAGTAAATTAGTTTAGCATGCATGTTGTCCATTATTATCTGTGCAGCAAATCAATGTCATTCCAGCCCTGCCCACTCTTATCCTGGCAGCCACAGGATTCACAGGAAGGGACGACTGTTAGAAGGAAAAGATGACTACCACTTTTACTGATATTTAATGAGGGTTCTTATCTGCTTTCTGCATTCATATTGAATAAAGATGTACAGTACTATTAAGCAAGTTTCACCCAGCTTCATTATAGCAACTCAGTGAAAAGCTCAATATAGGATTTCTTGCCTAAACTCCAACTAACTTTCTGCTGCTTTACATCACTGTATTCTTCTGCTGGACAAAGAGTAACATACCAATTTTAAAAATCAGTAAGTACTCCAGAATTTCTTTGGCAGCTTTAGCTGGAATGCACAAAAGGTGTTTGCTATAAACATTAGAGTCATTATGAATCGTTACTCAGGTTAGATACAAATGCAGCTCTATGCCAGTATTATATAGGACATGGCCACCCAAAGTAACATTTTTGCTGAAATAATGCAGTAGAGACCATTTTGCCTGTGGAATTTGTTTGTAAACAAACAAGGAAAAAATAATTATTTTGTGAAGTTGTGTTTGCATGGGGTGATTCGTTTACCACACTTTTCTTCACAGCGTTACTAAAAGCTCCCTGTCCGAAACTCCACACTTCTACAAAACTCTCCCTAGACTTCAAAACCTGCAGAACTTCCCAGAAATGTTTTTCTCCTTCACACTTGTTAATTGCAGCACTAGCTTCATTGTTAATAGCTGTATGCCTGTTGCGATGGCAACTCTCAGCAGTAGTTCAGTGGTTCAATTTGTGTTACACTGTCCAGATTTAAAATAATAGCTAGTTTTCTAGTGCTAATCTTTAAATACAAGTGCATGAAAACACTATGCATGAACATGGTATAAATATTACAGAAATAACAGTCTGATGGGTTGAATTTCTTCTGAAATAAGATTAATGTAACCTTTATTTGCCATCTGACACCAAAATTACTGGCTTAATTCTTTCTCTTAGAAGACACTGTATAATTTAAAACCAATTTATCATTGTGTTATTTTACATTTTAGAGGGTAGTCACATAAAACTGAAAGTGACAACTGGTGACAATGCTAGGCCGTGTTTCCTAGTGTCTCCAGATAGCACACATATCTTATGTTCTTCAGCACTGTGCAATTATTAGAAGAGGTGAGAAATCCATGTTTCCTTTGGAGTTTTATTCCTATAATGGTGTAATGTGGCAAATAATCCAAAATTGAAAATGAAAAGGGTTGGGATATGATCGAAATGAAGCAGCCAAACAAGACCTAAGGCTCTGTCCCACAAAAATGACATAAACACTATCAACACAACTGCCACCACCACCCACAGACTAAGGCAGTGTACATACTTTAATAACAGTACCACTAATCTCTGGGACAGCCAGTTGACCAACAATATGGTAATTAATAACAGATTATCACACAAAATGACTATCACAAACAAAACCTCCAGGGTGATTAATACATGTAGATTTAAAAGAAACTTTAGAGTAACTATTAACATGCCACAATTTGTTCACCATTGAATTTTTTACTCTTAAAAGACACAAGCTACAACACTGAAAAAAAATCTTTAGAAAATAGTCACATTACTCCTTATTGCTTCTCTCTAGGAAGTGATTTTCCTATCTTGAGGAACTGGTCAAAATTTTAATTAAAAACAATGCATTTTGTAATGTGATCTTTCACTGTGTTACATGAGAAAGAAAATATCTGTCCAAATCACAGGTTTCAAATAAATTCACTCTGGGTTTAGATTAGTAGCAGATTCAAAACATGAACTCTGTTCAAATTCTCCTATTTTCCCCATGGGTACCATCTCCACCGGACCATGGCCTATTCTATTGTCCTTATGTTACTGACATCTCTGGTTTGAACCAGAAATTTCATCCTGAAAGTAAGTACCTTTTCCCCAAAAGTCATTTCTTCACATAAGACTATTCCCACACACAAAGGGGGGAAAAAAAAAGGAAGAGAGTATTAACATTATTGATTTCACATTGCAAAGAGTTTTTCCTGGAAAAATATCTGACCAGTTCCTAGAATTAGCTCACAGCAGGTGATAAAATAGCATCATCACCACAAGATAGGGGTCTTTCTCTGGGCTTAACAAGCAGCCTGAAAGAAAGCACACCCTTCAAGCTATAAATCATTCAGGCAGGCAGCTTAATAATCATTTACAGCTGATCATAGGAACTAGCTATTACTCTGAAGAAATAGCAATTTTGTATTACCAGAGAAATTTAAAAAAGGGATTTCTACACATAACACACACTGTATGACTGTGACTTTACAACAGTTTTACAATAGTGTAACTTTATTTCAGCTCAAACATCAAACAAGAGTACTGGAATAAGAAGTGACCTTACAGGAAAGGTATCAGTAAGTACGGGGAAAATTACAGATCTCCTGATAAAAAAAATCAGTAAAATTAACTTCAGCATACAGCAGGTAAAGGAGCTGACACAGACTCTATTTTCACTTCATTACTGGTGCTCAACTAGAAATTATGACTATTGACTAGAGTCAGATTGTACTATGGATATGGAAATGAAAGCAGGGTAAAGAGTTCCTCTTTTGCTCTGTACTCCAGGACACAATGTCTTCTCATCACTGACAGTCACCTCCAGGGCAGTGTGTTGTCACCATCACTCTGGCCCTTTTAACAGACATGGCGGTGCAGTAATGAGCATGATGCACAGACAATCTTGCTTATAGTGCAATCCAAAGTGTCACTCAGGCCTTTGTGGACAGATATCCCTGCGTGGTCCTCACCTTCCTAATTCTCCAGCCTAAGGGTATGTAACTCCTCTTTAAAGGTGCATTCCACATCTTCATGCTCCATGCTTCAGTTTATTGTCACTGAAGGCTCAGAAGTGTTGGCCAAGAAAGTGCTGTCAGACAGAAGTGCCCGATTGTGTATCTGTTAAGTGAGTTTTTGGGCTACCATAGTTCCTTCTCCAACTGCAAAATGAGCAGCTATTGAGAGAACAACTATAAACATTTGAAGCTCATCAGCCATTCCACCAACTCACACCTTCTTTCCAAATACACATCAAGGTACTGTGTCAAAAATACATTTTGTTTGCAATGCAGTGCTGTTTAAGATAGGGAGGGAGTACAGAGGAGTGCCCACTTTATTGGTACATACTGCTTAAGAAAAGGGCATGAGATGGATACTAAAGACTCAAACATTCCTAGCTCCTAGTATGAGGTTTTATTAGCGCAAGGAAAAATTAATTTGGGAAAATTATCTTCTAGGTAAAATGCTAAATAAAGGATGTGAAAGCCAATCTTTCTTGCCCAGTATATTCCTCTGTGTGTTGTGTTCTTTTCTCATCTATGTTCTGTATTCCACAAGTTTTCAGTGCTCTCCTAACTTGAATAAGTGTAATGTAATCCCCACTGTGTTCTTAGGAAAATCACCTCTTCTTAATCCATTTGACCCAAAAGATTTCTCTTTCTCCTGAAGGGTTTCCCTTTCTCCAGCTTGGAAATAGTAAATTTCACTGCTGCTTGCCACACCATCTTAATCAGAACATCGAGAATACCACATTCAGCTCTTCAGCCCAAGCATATATGTTGGGGCTTGTTGGAAGGACATGGACTTGTTGAAGTAAGAGGGCCACGAGGATTATTGGAGGCTGGACGACTTCTCCTGTGAAACGAGGCTGAGAGAATTAACACTGTTCAGTCTAAAGAAAAGGCTCCAGGGAGACCTCATTGCAGCCTTCCAGTACATAAAGTGGGAGCTACAGGAAAAAAAGAGGGACTTTTTATCAAGGATAAAAAGGGATACAGAAAGAGGCAAAGATTTTAATTGAAAGAGGGTAGATTTAGATTAGATATTCAGAAGAAATTCTTTCCTATAAGGATGGTAAGGCACAGGCAGCCCAGAGAAGCTGTGAAGAACACATCCTGTTCAGGGCCAGGCTGGATGGGGCATTGAGCAACCTGGTCTCACGTAAAGAGTCCCTCTCCACGGCAGAGGAGTTGGAACTGGGTGGTCTTTACGATCCCTTCCACTTCAAACCATTCTATAATTCTATGATCTAGAATATCATACCTGCACAGCAGGCTGCAAAACATGACATAAAACAGCAATAGCAAATCTAACAATGTATCTAATAGCACCTACATGAAATTCTATGGAACAGTATTGCCAGCTAGTTTGGGGGCTGAAGGACCACTCCCTCCTAGTCAAGTATGAAAATGACATACTTGTATGCTTAAATTTTACATGACAATGAAGCTCAGCTATGTTACCCATTTGCAGTGATGTAGAGGACTCTAGGTACCAAAGGACACCAGCTAGATGTGCCTGTTCATGTTTGGCACATACAAACTAGTGTGATTAAAGCTTGCATTTTAAGAAGGAGAATGTTGTAAGACACACAATTTCATATTAGTTTGTACTACATACACAGATAATTACTACTTCTCAGCTGACCTGTATTAACTTGTTTAGACCATGGTAATTTGATCGCATGTCTAAGTGTTTACATAGCACAAGGAGTGTGCCAAGGCTTGTAATCCTTGATGATATGAAAGCAGGAGAAAACTACAGAAGTCACTAATACAAACATTCAGGAGGTGTACTGAATTTTACTCACTACCCCATTGTTCCCCAAATAGGAGCCTTGCATTCAGTACATCAGGATGAAATTAAGATTTTGGAAATCATACAGTGAATTTCTTCAGGAGAAAATGGGATGACGAGAGAGATGGACAAGATCCAGTGCTATTAGACAGTAAAATAGGATCTGCAAACATTTAACACTGTAAAATAAACATTGAGAGTGTCTGCAAATCTATGTACCCAAATTAGATCCATTGGTTAAGTACTTGAGAAAGTTTAATACAGATAAATTACTGTTTCAGAAGTCACGCTTAGGTAAATAGATATTCTTAGAACCAATTAAAAATCCAGCTACACAGGAAAAAAAAACAAAGAAAGAAAAATAATTTTATTCACTCAGAAGGACTTTGCAGGTCTGAAAAGATGCCGATGTCTGAATGCTGTCGGTGTGAGCAGTGTGCCATGTCCTAGAACAGATCCCATTTGTTCCTCAGTTCTCACAACTTTCCAGATGTTCCTCTGACTGCTCCTCCTGGCACGCTTGGAGGCAGCATTCGTGGTCTGCATTTAATCTTGTGTGCAGCTGCTGTGAGCACCACCCCAGGTACACCCTCATGCTCTGATGCTAACCATGATGACCCAGCATATCTATTGGAAATGTTAATGGCAGGAAGCTTAGGTGGATGCAGTATTGTATTAGTAGAATAATACTGCCCTTGATAATACAGTAGTAAGAAATTCGAATCTGGGGGGAGTATTTATTTGTGACACCACACTGAGCTACCTCATGCAGATGATGTACACCTAAAAGATGCAGTTCTGTTCTCATCTCTAATGAACTTTCTACCTGAACAAGTCTGGGAGAAATCAGTGATGTTCAAGCGGAGAAACTGATATGGAGGTAGGAAAACATCACCACCTTTTGGGCAAGATCCTTTCTTCAACTCTGAAAAAAGATTCTGCTTTCAATCTATGTACAGATGAGATATAAAATAGAGTGGATACATATTAAGGATAATTAATATCTGTATTAATAAAACATACCAAGGTTACTGATGAATTCTTGAATCCTTCTCATTTCAAGAAACTTAAACATAAGTTTTTGTAAAGTTTATTCAATAACTCAAAAGAGAATTCAATCAGAGAATGGGTATGGACCATGCTGCCCTAGGTAGCAGAGTACATAACCTTAATCTCCATTAAATCCAGAAGGTTTCTTAATGTAGTGATGGCAGAATCTCCAAGACTGTGGTCTGAGTGTGGTATCAGAAAAACATTAATACAAGTTCGTTGATGACAGTAAAATGGGAGGTGCTGTTGACTCTCTTGAGGGATGGGAGGTCTTGTGGAGGGATAGATTGAAGCATTGGACAACCAACAACATCATGAAGTCCAACAGAAAAACGCTAAGTTCTACACCTGGAACAGCATAATGCTTGACACAGACACAGACTGGGAGACAAGTGGTTGGAGAGAAGCTCAGCAGAAAGGGACATGGGGGTGGTGGTGACAGGAGGCTTGGTGACTGGCAGGCAAGAAAGCATACTGAATTTTGTGGTGCATTAAATACAGTATGGTCAGCCTGACAAAACAGATGATTCTCCTGCTATATTTAGCTTTGGTGAAGCCTCACCTACCAGATTTGAGCTCCACAATATAAGAAGGATGTTACGTTACTTGAAAGTGTCTGGAGGAGGGCAACAAAGCTGGTAAAAGAGCTGGAAGACATGAGAGGCCAATAACATTTTGGTTGTCTGGTCTAGAGGAGACAAGAGGCAATCTCATTGTTCTCTGCATCTTCCTGGGCTCTTCTTCCTGGGAACTGATGCCAAGATGTGTAGGAATGGCAAAAAGCTGTGGTAGAGGAGGGTCAGACTGAACATCAGAAAAAGTTTATTTACTGTGAGGGTCATTAGACACTGGAGCAGGCTTCCTAGAGAGCTGACTGATGTCTCAGGCTGTCAGTGTTCAACAGGCATTTGGACAATGCCCTCATTGCTATACTTAAAATTTTTGACAGCCCTAAAGCAGTCAGGCAGTTGATTTCAATGATCTTTGAAGGTTCCTTCCACCCAAAACATTCTTTTCTTTTCTTTTCTTTTCTTTTCTTTTCTTTTCTTTTCTTTTCTTTTCTTTTCTTTTCTTTTCTTTTCTTTTCTTTTCTTTTCTTTTCTTTTCTT
>JACDJE010000031.1:1295475-1361607 GCA_016647715.1 Pavo muticus
TCTTCTCTTCTCTTCTCTTCTCTTCTCTTCTCTTCTCTTCTCTTCTCTTCTCTTCTCTTCTCTTCTCTTCTCTTCTCTTCTCTTCTCTTTTCTCTTCTCTTCTTTTTTCCTATCCTATCCTATCCTATCCTATCCTATCCTATCCTATCCTATCCTATCCTATCCTATCCTATCCTATCCTATCCCATCAGAAAAGGCTAAAGTGAAATTTTCAGGGCGATCCCAGTAGAAATACATGTGGGCTCATTCTTCCTGCTAACAGCAGAAATTTGCTTGACCCCCTATTCTCCACCAACACATTTAAACCAGTCCCTTAGTCCAGTCCTTTCAGCTGCTCACATCACTCTACTATTTCAAAGGAAATTTATACTTTTCTGGGGACATTGCAAAGTTAGCCTCCTCCCTTTTCCTTCTGGCTCTGCTTCTCCATTTTTTATTTAAAGTTCACCCTGAGATTTTATTTTCTCCAGGACTATCTACTGCTCCATCTGGCTGTATTATTTGACTGTATTTCAAAACGAAACACACTAGGCTGGAAATGACTTCCAGGCTCTCCAAGAATCAGGTGGCTCAAATGTGTTAAGGGGACTACAGCTAGGACTGAGTCAGCAGAAGCACCCGCATTTGTTCCTGGGGGGAGTGCAGCTGCAAAGCAGAGCACCAAAACAAAAACACCAACAATAACAGCTTCCATGTCAGACAGCTGTGTAATAGGAACACTTCCACAGCATACAGGACACTCTGCCCTCATTTAGGGTGTGCAAGAAATGTGATACTCAACAGGTCTCCTTAATTACTACACAGTATCTTTACTCTTTGTTTTAAAGACAAATGAGTACATTTTTGCTACTTGAATTAAAAAGAGATCCTTAAAAACATTGAAAATTGGAACTTTCCCTCTGATTTTGCAGAGACCTTAAAAACCAACCTCTGAAAAATGCAAGAAGGTTCCTTTGCCTATTTAGCCTTCACTCAGATGCCTGCAGGAGTTTTAAACGAATGTGTTAGTCATTGCAAAGACTGAGGGGAATTAACTCATGAGGATCCACACAAATGAATCTGACAAAATGATGTCTGACATGGAAGTGCATATGAAACAAAGCGTCATCGACACTTATTGAACATTTATGGAGACTAAGCAGTGGATGTGAGCACAGTGAGACAGTGAGTGGTACATTTCAGGGTGGTGACAGCAACAGTGGGTCACCTCCACTGATGCAGCTTGTTACGAGCGTGGCATGCAGGCTCCTGTTAATTGCTGGTGAAAATGCACCAGATAGTGGTGGTGGCTGTGCTGAAAAACAGTGTTTTGTAGCTAAGAATTTGCTCTATGAAACAGTGTTATTGTGCTCTTTGTGAGGTTGTCGTTTCCATGGAAATAAATAGGAGGCATTACTTTTGAAGTTACCTATGTATTTCAAAATTCATGGCAGTCAGGCATGAAGATGAAGAAAGGCCAACAGAGTTGGGGTTATTCAGCCTGGAGAAGAGAGGCCCTAAAGGGGACTTATGAGAAAAATAGGGAGAGAGGTTTTTTACCAGGGCCTGTGGTGACAGGAAAAGGGCATTGGTAGATTTAGGTTGTATGTAAGGAAGAAATTTTTTACAAAGTGTGTGATGAAGCACTGGAATAATTTCCCCAGAGAAGTCGTGGATGCTTTATCAACAGAAGTGTTCAAAGTCAGGTTGGATGTGGCTTTGAGCAACCCATTCCACTGAAACATCTCTGGCAGGGCTGTTGGACTAAATGACTGTTAGAGGTCTCTTCTGACCCAAGCCATTCTGACTCTGCAATTAGCAAAACTCAATCTATTGAAAGTATCACATGACTTTCTGTTATTCTGCATGTGCTGTGCAGTAGAACTCAAGATATTTCAAAATTCATCAGTCTGATTAAATTTATTTGTAATTTATATCAAAAGGAAGTTGAATTATTTGCTGTCCACATATATTAATATATTCTCCATGTTATTAACAGAATTATAGCAGAAACTCAGGCTCGCATGAGCTCTACCTATCCCTGAGATCCACTGTTATCTCTGTTGCTTTGGCCACAGCGACAATTGTACAATAAATTACTTGGTTGTAGAAATGAAGCAAGTTAGCCTACCACATAAGTTTGAAGTGCATGAGAAAAAAATAAGGCTTCAGCACAAATATTTATTCAGCTCCCATGGTTTTTAAAAACATTGACCTAAAAATGAGGCGTTTGCACTGGAAACAAAAGCCAAATGCCACAACAGAACACAGCATACGCAGTGGTCAGACTGCGTATTGCTTTCTTGTGAGGTTGTAACTGCTGGGTGAGGAAGCCAATATTTGTCAAGCAACGTAGATCCCCTGAATTGCAAATGGCTTTGGCATATTTTAGGGAGAGAGAGACATCTCCTGGACAAACTGTAAATTTGTCTTCAGCCTTCAATATGGTTAACGCATGAACTTAAAGTTATCTGCGATACAGTTGTATGTTAGATAAGAGGAGTGTTCGTGATTCAATGCTTTATTATTTCAAATGAATTGAAAAGAACTGCATCATTGATATCAAGGAAAAAAATAGGAGTGAATCTACAAACAAAAGGAAAATGAGCTTTAGGATCATAGCCTTAGTGCCCAGTAATAAAACAAGGAATTAAAGTATGCTTTTTTTCTGATACTTCCTTTTGGAGTGGTTTTTAAACATTAAAGATTTTTGTTTAGTTGGTTTGTTTGTTTGTTTGTTTTACAAAGTTATTTCACCACTTCGGCTTTGAAACCCTCTTATGGATGTGTAACTCGTTAGATTACCAGGACATCATGTTGCTGTTGCTTAGAGATAAGCTGGTTTCCTCTTTTATTTAGAATAAAAGATATTGTGCTATATTATAAAGCAAACTATTGCTCCTCATCTTACCGCTAAAAACATTACCAGTTTCACAAGAAAATGAGTAGATAATCTTCCTCTGTGTTTCCTACTGTAGTGATTGCAGGGTGATACCTTCAGTGTCTCCAGTTTCAGATTGCCTGAGTGTGAAAAGCCTGGCTATTGCTCTTTCAAGAGTACAACAGCCAATAAATTTAATCTTTATTGTAAATTTTTGTTTCTTGTACGGAATTTCCTACAAAAGTTCTCAGTGGCACAGAAGGTAACATACACATCTGATACAGAGCTAAGGTTGTTAGGCCTTATCCAGTTTTCACTAGATACTTTGTTTCCTGTTGTTATGCTAAGATTAAAACATAAAAGAAATGTTCTGTGTTTACCAGCAGCACCTCTTGATGAATGTAAGGGAAACAGAACCATTGCACAATGAGCAATTGGCTTCTTCTGTAAGTGAATGCCCCAAGGAGCATATACAGGTGGTTTAGAGGAGCCCCTAGGTAAATCACCTTGTCTTGTAGCCAGCATTACTGCAGAAAACACAGGGAATATTAATGTTGTATCTGAAGATGACCAAGGAGCAACAGTGAGAAGTGATGCGGTTGTATGTGGTAATTACTGCCGTATCTCCAGACACCATCTTAAATCTGCTGGGAAGGCAGCCTGAGAGCCCTCTCTTCTCATTAGGATGCCTTGGCTAGCTAAACTGATGTGCAATAAATCACAGCCTTTGCTGTCACTCAAGAAACGTAAGGACACAAAATACAGTGGTAGGAAGATTAATAAACAAAAAGCTATTTTGTCTTTCCTTGAGGCTTATGTTGATTTTAATGCTAATTATATTGCCAAGAAATGCCATTCCTTTGCCTCAAAAAGTATTCCCAGAAGCATTCACAATATTATACTGGGACTAATTTATTAAGTACCAGCTTACTTTTCCAAGTGCTTTAAAATCTAAGTCCACACTTCAATTGCTCCAATTAGGCTTCACAGCCTTGGTTGTGTACTAATTTTTTCAGTGAGTTTCCTAAATAAACTTCTCTTTTAATGCATTAGATATCTTTACAGCTCAAATCTCTCCAGTTTTATCACCCACTGAGCTTTGATCTTGGCTCATTGCCACTCAGCAAAATAATTTAAAAGGTAATAAATGTTACTGATCTCAGAAGATGATTTACCAGTAACTCTTGAGACAAACTGACATGACAGAACCAAGATAACTTGTAAGCAGACTTTTTTCAAGTGTTGTGTATTACAGCCTCTGAGAATTATATCTGTGTGCTGCTGGTGCAATTCCTACCCTGCCTGTATCAGCATCCTTTGTAAATTCTGCTTCTGGGGCAAAGCTTCCAGTACAGCTAGCTGATACATCCAAGTGAGGGATTCAGGCTAAAGCCTACCTACTGGCTGTGACCCAAACTCATGAAAACCCCATTTATTCCAACACTATATACAAGAACTTGCCTCACCCACAGCCAGACCTCACTAAAGAACACACAGGAGACATACAATCCTTTTAAGTAGCTTTTGCTCCTACTGATTCTGTTACCTTCCTGCCATTACTGAATGGGTAATGGAAATTGAACCTAACTTTATAGAACCCTAGAATACCAGAATGGTTGAAGTTGGAAGGGGCCTCTGGAGGTCATCTAATCCAAACCCTGCGCATCTAGAGCTGGTTGCCCAATCCCATTCAGATGGCTTTTGAATACCTCCAAGGTCAGAGTCTCTACAAGTTTCATTCCTCAGTTTTGAAGTGAGAAGTTATTTTAGCAGGGATGACTAACATCTGCAACCAGCACAGATGGGGGGGTAGAAAATTGCAGCAAGGAGAAAAACAGTGTAAATAAATACATTGCCATCAGGGAGGAACTTTTAAAGCCAGCTCTGTCTCCAGATTGTTGTTTAACAATGCCATGACTCTGAATGGGAACCACATTCCCTGTAAACAACAAAAAGAGAGGGTGTCTTTTTCCAGGCATAGAGGTGAAGATATGCAGAAAAGGATGTATATCTAAGAGCTTACAGCATGCATTCAGCCTGTCAGGGCTACAGGCTGCAGCTGCACAGTATTTCTAGACAAAAGGGAATAGCTTGGGAGGGAGAGAACAAGACTTGGGAGGAACTATCCTGTCAACTCAGTGTTGGAATGAGCAAACACCAAGAAACCTCTCCTCTGGTATTGCCTTAGCTCTTCTTACCACTTCAGTCTCCCTCAGAGTCCTCATTAGAAGCACTTGGAAAGGAAAGAGAAGACTTGAGGCAGAGGAAGGGAGCTGGAAAAGCTCCATTTGTTCACCTTGCAGAAGACTCCATGAAGAACTAATTGCAGCCACTCAGTACTTAAAGAGGGCTCACAAGAAAGATAAAGAAAGATTTTTTACAAGGACTTGTACTGAAAGAACAAGGGATAATTATTTTAAACTGAAAGAGAGTAGATTTAGATTAGATAGAAGGAGAAAGTTCTTCACTGTGCGAGTGGTGAGGCACAGGCACAGGCTGCCCAAAGAAGATGTGGATGCCCCATCATTGGAAATGTTCAAGGTCAGGTTGGACAGGACTTTGAGCAACAAATCTGATCGAGGACAAGATGTCTGTGTCTATAGCAGAAGGATGGACTAGGTGACCTTTAAAGGTCCCGTTAAACCCAAACCATTCTATAATTCTATGATTTAAATCCTTTCTCACTCAAGAGCCTCCTCCCCACCTAACCTCTTCCCATCACAGTCTAAGGGCTCTCCCTCCCCAGCGAGCATTTGTAGAAAAGTAAACACTTGGGACATGAAATAAAAGTTGATGCAGGAGATCAGAAGGAGTTTGGAAATGCAAGACTTTTCTCCCAAGAGTTACGGTCTAACCAGTATAATCATTGTGGGATTCATAGATGTACTAAACCTCACTGTATGACTGTTACAGTCTGAGCTCCATCCTCTCAATGGGACTAAAATGCAGTTTATAACATTAGGAAACCAGGAAGCAGTAAGAATGCAGAATGGTTACAATCTATAGTAAAAAAAGAGAATTTTAACTCACTCTGTTTCCCAGCCTCTATGTCATTAGAGCACTTTGCCTTTCTAGGACTACCAGGAGAGGCTGCATGATACTGGATAGTAGATTGCAGCAAACATGTTACCTTCTGTCCCATGTACTCTGTGGGTTAGGTTGTATTTGGACCTATTTGGATGGGGACTTGCTCCTGCAGCATGACTTGCCTCAAGAACACATTTGTGTACTGCGGTTCCACAGTGATCTCAGGCTTTAGGACAGGCTTAGAACTACCCTGAGGAATCACACTATCAAGCATTGAGAGTACTTTTTGTATACAGCATAAAAAAATTGCTCTTGCTGATATCAACAAAATAACAAGGAAAAATAAAGGTCCCCTTATGGGCAGGACAAGACACTCGCCTTGCATCTATCTTGCTAGGATTTCAGTCTTTTTAGATTTGTGAAGTCGTAGTAGCCCTGATAGAAGTTATGCTAACTGCACTGATTGATGTTTTTTGTTATTGTTTTTGTTTGTTCGTTTGTTTGTTTGCTAGAGAAACAGAGAGTGAAGGAAGTAGTAGTAACACATGTGGTTTGCTTTCTTGCATAGCCATTTATCATTTGCACTTTATGAAACTTTTTTGATTAATGTTTTATTCTACTTGGCTTGTAAGAAGCTGGAGCAGTTTCCAGATTTTATGTCTCTGTGTGCCACTAAATGTCATGCTGGCTTTCCACTTCTGGGCCTGATAATGATGGATGATGGTAGCAAAGCCTCAGAGTGAATGAATACCTTGGCTACATTGGCTTGTAATTCTTAACAGGCCTGTGAATGGAACAACTTTGTTTTTCAATATTTTTTGTGTGACAGGATATTTTTGAATATTAAGCAATCCATGGGATAGTATTTATGTAAGTTAGATTAAGACGCTATACTGGACTGCATCATTTTTAACATGTGACTTTGAATAGTCAAACCCTTTTTCCAGATCTGGCCAGGAAAAAAAAGTGAAAACTCAAGTTCTGAATGATTTGATGCTAAGAATCAAGATGGAAAAACATTAATGCTGGAGGATCTGTTACTGTCAATAATCAGGAAGAATATTTGGTATTGCATGAGATGGAAACAATAAGAACTCTTTCCTCAAAGTTTGCATGAGACCCATCTGATCCCATCCAGATGAGATGGAGCTCAGTTGTCGGGGAAGTAAAGTTCCTGCCATTCCCGAACAGTACTGCTCTCATAACACTTTTTGCATGGAGTTACTGGGGCCCAAGCACCATGTCCTTATAACACTCAGAAGTCTGCAGCCAGCCTTCTTCTCCTTGCAGACAAGCCCTGACTCACCATATGCAACTGAAACCACTCTAAGGAATATAGTATTGCAATGAGAAGTAGCATGAAACATTTTAGTGGTCATCCTGTTTCTGAAGTGGTATGTTTGGCAATTTTGCAAGGTCTTTTGTTCTAACTGAGGTAATTCCTGGGGCGTGGTTGCACCCAAAGAAGGAGGCTAGGCTTTTGGATCATTTAATTGTATTTCATGAAAAATGGTATATTCTATCTCATAGAAAGTCAATATCCCTTCCAAATTCACTTTCAGGTCTCTCACTTAGCAGGGAAAACAGTTTGTAGCAAATATTTCTCATGATCTAGCACTTTCCACCTAGGAAGCAAAAACCTAAGCTGATGTCATTCTGAAATGATGAAGGGCATGCTCAATCATGCAGCTACGGTCTTATCACTGAAGTTTTCCTGGACCAGCTGCTTAAATTCTACCTCATCAAAGTGGAATCTGCTGTCCAGGCTCTCAGGCTGCATTTCAATCCTAATGGCTCTTATTTACTTAGCTTTAGATGCGAAGGATTAAGAACAACAGAAACCACGAAGGGATATTGCACAGATCCTGTTCTAAGCAAGCACAACCCAGCAATTTGACAGGTTTTCTGGTAGATGTTAACTACTCTAGTTCATTGAAACCTCAAGAGAAACAGACATAATAACAGTCTACTCTCAAAATGTTCTCAAAAGACATGTTCTCAAAGTGAATAGTGGTGACCACATCTGTGTTTCAGCCTCGTGCTCCTGAAGCTCTCAGTAGTGCTTCTCCAAAATCAGCGCCAAATGGCTGATGTTTCATAGCTATTTCATAGCTGCTGAATCACATTGTCTTGCACGTCCTCAGCTACTGTACCACAGGAGATTTGGAATTTCAGGGACAATGCATCAAGATCTCAATTCTGAAGTTGAAAAAAATTAGTTATTTCTTTTAACTTACCAACAACTTCAGAGCAGATGCTTCTGAGTACCCTTCACAATAAATAAATAAAACCATGTGATGAAATACAGGATAACAAATGCAATAAAAAGAGAAATGTTCATAGCCTTGAATTTCCTACAGAGAAACAATGCCAGACAATACTTAGTACATCACCCAGCAATAGGAAATGAGACTTTTTTTAATGCATTTGATGTGTTTGTGTATGTACTTAATTCTATCTTTTATATCAAGGGATCTGTGGAACTGTGATGACCAAGTCAAAGAAAGACCAAGAGCATAGCAGACAAAAAGCATGCACTGGGGATGGTATTGCAGAGTCATACTCATTTCTATACTGTGGTCTCCAGTGCTCAAGGCTTTTCACTGGATTTTTGGTTCAGTTGAATGTAATATCCACACTTAGCCAAAGCAAATAAATCAAGCTAGGCCCAAGCTGCCTGTAGAGAACCATCTGGAAGTTTCTTAAAGATGTTCCCTAGTGTGCTTTTTTTGCTCTGGCTTTGTGCCAAACTATAAAATATTATGGGACAGATCACCTGCATTTCACTGCACCACACCTGAGTGCGTAAGTCCTGCAGACCACACCTGCACAAAACCAATTTATGTGTCTTTTCATCTGCAGGAAAATAAACCAAAGACTGGATACATTTCCCAGTCATAATCATATTTTAACTGTATGACAAAATGCAACTATATCTTCATTATTGATTAGCCACAAGGGAGAGAGATACAGCTATTTAATGGGATCAGTTTTCAAGAATGTTGGTACTTGGTAACAACAACGTTATCGCTGACTTTTGTATGCTTGTTTTTGTCAATACAAGAGTCAAGAAATATTTTTAAATTCCCAGTATGCTGAGTTTTTTGAGGATTTTGAATACGAAGAAGCACGTATTAAATCTCAGGTGTAATCTAGGTCTAGCTTAGGTCTTGGTCTTTGAAGAATCAAGTATTTTTCAGACGAGAAATACTACATTCTACCCAAGCAAGAAATAGCAGGTTTGACTCCTTCACAGAATGTGAGTATCCAGGTGTGTCAGCATTTCCTCTCTGCCTGAGGCAGGGCATATCAATTTAAAGTATCTATCTGTCTTAGCACAGTTTAGGAATCATAGCATAGGAGTGAACTAAAGTACTCTGAGATCACCTGAGAAACTTATGATTAATGCCTTCTTATTGACAGTGTCAGAACCATCAGACATGATACTTTATATTATAACCTAATCAAAGCTAACTAAGTTTAATAGAAACACTTCAAAATCTCTACCCTGCCATCTAGAGTTTGTCAAAGAAAAGGAAGACCTGAGCATGACATTATTCAATAGCATGCACTTAAGTCTCATTACATGTCAAACCTCAGTGTATTTTAGCAGTTTTCTTGAAAGGATGCACTGGAATTAATGTCCACAGAGTGAAAGCTTACTCTTACCGTTACTTAAGGAATGAATGATGTCCAGAGGATGTTAGGATCTTCAAGCACTATAAGAACCTCTAGAACAGCCCTGTTTACCAAATGATAAAGAAGGTGATAGAGATGATACTTTCCATTTCTTTTGTAGGTGAATATAATTCTGTGAGCCAAGTAACGATGGCACTGAGTTAAGTTTGGTCTTGCACTTTCCGAAAGCATTTAAGAATTTTTATTTAGTAGTTTCTATTCTGCTTTTAATGAAAAATGCACAAAACAGGCCAAGGAGCAGTGACTAGAATGAAGATGTCTCTTTGGTTGCAGGAATCTCATGCTTGTGGTATCACTGTGGTATATCTTCAAAAAAACTGAGTATCTGAGAAATTCATTTTAACTTCGGTGGTAAATGCATATTTCTTCAGATTTGATAAGAGAATGAAAGACATAACTTCATACTCTGGGGTATGTTTTCTAACTACTGGGTTATCATAGTAGCACCTGGCATCACCCAGCATTTTAAAAGAGTCATTTGTCCACATCTAAAGCTACAATTTAGACCTTAGAGTACAGGAAATACATTGGACCTACCAATCTCATACAGCCACTTAATTCCAAATCTAGGGCACAGACAGACAATATCTTTCCTGTCTGTTGTTCGAATTAAATGTTTGCCCACCAGTTGGGCTGTCTACTGAGTCTCATTCAGACAGTCATATCTCCCAGGCACTGCAGCAGCAAAGTAGGCATCTGACTGGAACTGGAAAATTTTGCTGCGAAAACAGTATAGACACAACTCAGGGAGCAGAATAAGATGTTTTCTAGGTGAATCCTGGTGCTGTGTTTCCTTCAACCAGTAGTCAAGTCTAGGTCACTGGAACACATCTCTCAAATTCACCTAGACTGTACAGGCATAGGTAGACCTTTTTCTTTCTCCGTACGCTTCTGCCTGACCTCTAAGCATGGATGTAACCGATCTTTCATTATGTCAAATCTTCTTCCACTTGGTTTGCAACCTCTGCCTTCTTTTCTACTTTGATTTTAGTCAAAATCCACAGAAAACTACAAGTTTATTACTTGAGAAAAGATCACATGGTTCAAATCTTCTGAAGGCACTGGAGGCTCTATTACACTACAAATCAATTTGCTTCACTTGTGGAGTTGACCCATCATAGGACCAAGCCTAAAACCGCTGCAGTCAGATGCATCCTTGAGAGTTACATAAATTTTCTACACAATTTTTGAAGTCCTTTTTCATGAAGTGATTTTTTAAAATGGTAAATATGTTTTGCATCTTAGCACCTGGGTAAGATGTCACTCTTTTGTTACACTGTCTTCACACCTTTGAGGACATTTACAACTGTGTATCTAGTCATAGGTCAGCAGCAGTGTGGTTGCGATGGGGCATTTCACTACAGTTAGTTTATTATTGCCTATTCTCCTTCCGACTCTGTGTTACCTACCTATTACCTCCCACTGTTAGTTGTACACTGTTTACAAAGGTGAGGAAGTATCTGGGTAGAGATCATCTTTTAATTCTGTGTACAGAAAATGCCTAATCCATTTGCTCTTGATCTTCCTCATTTTTCCACCTTTCAGCCCAGCTCCAATATTGTAACCAAATGGATATTGTGGCTATTCAGTTTATTTGAGAGAAAGCATGGTCTGAAAAAGAATTCTTGTTTTGTACCTCAGAGTTGTGCTTGGCTTTTCCATTTGACTTCCTATCCAAGAACCAAGTACACCTAGGGCTGCTGAGGTTGCAGAATTAGGAAAGGTCAACACACATGTACCTTGGTGTGGCAACAGTGCTAAGTACGACAGCTAATTTAAGATCTGTGTCAAAGGTCTACACTAACACCTGTATCCTCATCAAAGTAACTATCTATCTCTGCTAAAATTCAGCCATTGTTTTCCTACCACACTGCTGTAAAGGAATATTAACCTTTTGAAATACCATCAATTAAAGTTTCTAAGCCTATTTCTGTACTCCCATGATAAATGTGGGACAGAGGATTTTTAAGAACAGACTTCCAGTGGACTGATGTACCTAAATCATTTACATGCTTTTAGAAATTCTCTTATCATCATAGACATTACAACAAATTGATTGGACTTTACTTCTTCCAGCTCCTCTTCCTTATCAATTTTAAACTGTGTGATATGCACTAAATCCATCTGAGAAATGCTTAGCAATATTACCATGTACTGACATGATCCCTTGGAACAAACAGAAATGTACATTTACAATTTTTAACATATTCTTCAGAAAAAAATACACATCAGTGCACTTATTCATTTCACCTCATTTTCTTACTACACCAATTAACACAAATAAAAGCACCATTGGTTTTTGCAGCATCTCCAGTAGAATATATTCAAACTTATAAGCAGTGTTTCCCCTTGTGGGAAAATCTGATCTTGTCAACATTTTGTTTGTTTTCCATCATGTGCCTATAAAAGTTCTCTATGGACTTGATTAGCAGAATAGACTCAAGTTTCCTCATGTAAATTTACCCTTTGAGCTTTGCCATACACTTAACATTTGGGTCTTACATATACCCCAGGTGAAAGAGTGTACATATTCAGGGCTTTAATGTGAGCCAGGCATGGTCAGTAATCTCTCTGTACTCAGCTCTAATGAGGCAGAATCTCAAGTAGTATGTTCAGTTTTGGGCCTCTCACTGCAAGAAAGACATCGAGGCCCTGGAGCATGTCCAGAGAAGGGCAGCAAAGCTGTGAGGGGTCTGGAGCACAAATCTTATAGGGAGTGGCTGAGGGAACTGGAATTGTTTAGTCTGGAAAAGAGGAGGCTCCAGAGCTCCTTATCGTACAATTATAGAATCACCAAGGTTGGAAAAGACCTCCAAGATCATCCAGTCCAACCACCAATATTTCACGTTAAACCATGTCCCTCAGTACAACAACTAAATATTTCTTGAACACCTCCAGGGACGGTGACTCCAACCACTTCCTTGGGCAGCCTGTTCCAGTGCCTCACCTCTGAGAGGAAATTTTTCCTAATATCCAACCTGACCCTCCCCAGCACAACTTAAGGCCACTCCCTCTCATCCTGTCGCTGTTATGTGGGAGAAGAGGTCAACCCCCACCTTACCACAAGCTCCTTTCAGAGAGTTGTAGAAAGTGATTTGGGGGATCAGGCCCAGCCAGCATGGATTCATGAAAGGCAGGCCCTGCTTGACCAACCTGATCTCCTTCTATGGTTGAGTGATCCACCTGGTGGATGAAGGAAAGGCTGTTGACATAGTTTACCTAGACTTTAGTGAAGCCTTTGACTCTGTCTCCCACAGTGTTCTCCTGGGGAAACTGGCAGCCTGTGGCTTGGACAGGTACACTCTTTTCTGGGTAAAGATCTTGATGGATGGCTGGGCCCAGAGAGTGGTGGTGAATGGAGTTCAGTTTCTTCTCCAGTGTAACTTGCGATAGATCTCCTGAACAGGAGACCGCAGCCTGGTCACAGCATCCATGATAAAAGC
Organism: Pavo muticus; assembly: GCA_016647715.1. NCBI lineage: Eukaryota > Metazoa > Chordata > Aves > Galliformes > Phasianidae > Pavo > Pavo muticus. The sequence continues at coordinate 1,308,505 of JACDJE010000031.1, forward strand.
TCAGCACACCCGCACTTTCAGGAATGAGAGTGAAGGCAGAATCCTTTATAAACATTTTGCCAAACCTGGACAAGGGGTTTGCTGGACTCTGAAATTATTATCCTGCTGGTAGTCATTCCCAAAGCAGAAGTGGACAGCATGTGAGAGGTCCTCTGTACCCCAGGTGGCCCTCAGGGCGATGAAACATCTGCTAACCTTCAAGCTGTGTCAATTCCCACTGGTGGAAGATCAGGTGAGGACTGTTTGGGGTGGGGAGATGTCAGAAAACCCTCTGCTCTCTATGTTTGTAAGGTATTTCTCGGCTACAAATTCCCCTGGATCCCCACTTTTTAGAAAGTACCATGACTTTATAAGAAATAATAAAGTTACAAGAGAACAGAACCAAGCTGCAATGCCCAGAAGTGTAGTACAGTGTGAACTACAGGCAACAGAGACTACTGAGAAAGACAAATATTCCACACCAAAATAACGTATGTGAACATAGCGTATGTCAATAGCATATGTGAATATAAAGGAACAGCTGCAGCCATTTGTACTAAACAAACTGATGTTCCACTGACTTATTTGGTGCCCAAGTTCAAAAGCTACAGCAGCTATAAGGACGATATGACTGAAAGCAAAAAATAGCTTGAAGGAAGGAGAATACTGGGATGTGGATTATCTCCTTTGCTTAATGAACATGGGTGTCTTAGAACAGGAAAAGAATTGAGATTGAAGCCTTCATGTAAGGTGTTCCACTGACTTTACATGAGACAGCACCAGTGGTTTTGTATAGCAGCTTTGCAAGACAAAAAATAAATTGTGTGGGAAATGACAGGAAATGACTAAAACCCTTTGGTCTTTAAAAGTAATTATGTTTGAGTTCTAAGTTCGTGATTTGGAGGAGATTTTAATTATGGGGGGGAGAGTTGATCTTTGCAACTAATGTTCCCACTCATTAAAAAAATTACATTGAAAATTAAATAAATAAATGGAAGCTTATTTAACGACACATTGAAGTATTACAGGGAGAACTGTGATTAATGGTTCCTGCTCTGCTGAATAATTCTGTACAATAGCCCTGATGAATAATTCTGTACAATATCTCATCATCACTACTTGCTGTCACTTTTATCAGCATTGGTTTTAGATGCATAAGCAATTCACTGTCGTGTAGTTTACTGTGCAGAAACTGAGGTTGTCTAACTCAATACAGAAAGTTCCATCCAGTTTTCCAACCTATTGTTTAAAGAAAAACCTTGTTTTCATGAAAACCCTTCAGATCTCAGAGCAAATGTGCCTACAGAACTATGAAGAACTTTACAAGATGCTTTTCCCACAAGGAAATATAACAGTTGGAAGTTTAAAAACTGTCCTGAACCCACTGTAAATAAAACAGGAAATTAAATATTGGCCAAGATATTTTTCGAATATTTATTGACGGAAGGGTTTTGACAATGTACTGTCCCACTCCAGAAGTCTCCACAGCACAAGGGGTGCCAAACTTATTTTAAAATTTAAATTAATGCTTATTAAGAACTTCAGAATTGCCAGGAGAACCACAGTGATGAAAGCCCCCTTATATATTTTTCCAAGAAGATTTACAACCTACATTAGACACAGCAGTCAGCCATAAAATCAAGTGAAATTTGCAGACCTGACACACATCCTTTGTGCAGCAGAAATTAAAATACATATTCCATGAATGTTGTCAAAGTAACATGTGGGAAACATTAAAAGTAGTCAACATGATGAACAGGTATAATTTATATCTTTCTAAAATCTCACCCCACGCATCGCTCATAAATCATCCAGCTCGAGTCTGTAGTACAGAGATGTTCAATTTTCCATCCCGCTGTCTTGCTGTTCCAACTAACAAAATGAGTTCTGGATAAAATGACTCGGTATCAACTAGGTCTTAAAAACTGCTCAGTGATAGAGAGATACAAACTTAAAACCAAAAAAGGCTGATAGCAGTACTGTTTCTGATCTTATGCTTTGTATATTGACATCAGTAAAATTACTTGTATAGTTATAGTTAAGTACACGCATAATATTTGCAGAACCGAAAATAAAATCAATGTTCTAAGCACATCTAAGACAAGACATTTCCATGCAGGCTTTTGGAGACCTACACATTACCTACAGCGCATGCTGCATGCTAATGGAATGCTGCTTGCCCCAGTAGTACAGACTACTGCTACCCACCATTTGGGGTCATAGCTTACAGCAAAGCCTTTTGGAAAAGGCCAGTGATTCCAAAAGTTTCCGGGTATGACTGTCCTTTCTGAAGTGCCACAATGCTGGATAGTCACATCACAAGGGATCTCCCACAAGAGGGGAGCTCAAATCTGCATCACCTGAATTCTTTCCTAAATGGTTCAAACTGAAGTATGGGTTTCTTTAGAAAACCTTAGCCTAATTTGTGTTTAAGACTTCCTATTTTCACAAAAGCCTCGCAGTTCACCCACCTGGAAAATGGAAGTAAAAGCCTAGCCAAAGGACCCACAGACTAGACTTCTTGTGGCCTTATAACTTCAATAAACTTCAGTAAATTTACAGGATCCAGCTGGGGTTTATAAGGACTCCTTCTGGAACTTAAAGCCCATGGCCTATTTTAATGCTCAAAATAATTTACTTCAATTTAATTTTGATGTATTTTTTTCAGTCTATTATGCCAGTAAAGTAACACTATGGTGTGGATTTACATAAAAATACTTCCTAGACTATCAAATGAATAAAAGATTTAAAAATATCCAGCCTTTATTTCACAAGCTGTACCAGCTCCTAAGGAGCAATCAGTCAAGCCTTTGACACATATACAAAATTATTTGCACAGCTCTGTGGAGGATGCTTTGCACATTATTTGATGTGAAATGATGGTGATGACTTTTTCCAAATTTTTAAATAGCTGTGGGGCTAAAAAAATAAAAGCAAAGGAAATAACCCTGGAGATACAAGAAAGAAATACAAAAAGTGTTCCTTAAGCAGACTGAAGTTTGTCTATTCAAGGTGGAGTCTGAGAATCCAAACTTAACTCATGCAATTTGAGTAAAAGTCATTTTTATTGCAGCAGAAGGGAGAGGGCATGCAAGAGAGAATTCTGGGCCAACCTCTACAGGAGCTAGTGGCACAGTTACAGAGCATAGAATCATAGAATCACAAGGTTGGAAAGGACCTACAAGATCATATAGTCCAACCGTCGTCTTATCACCGTTAGTACTCACTAAGCTACTGAACCATACCTTGGTGCAACTCATCCAGACGCCATCTGCAACATGGAAAGACATCTGAATTTTCTTTCATGTGGGAGAGAAGAGAGTGATCCCACACTTGTTCAAGGCATTCAGATCTTGTCATACCCTGAATGCCCAGACAATTCAGAAAGCAATCCCAAATTACCTGAGGGCTCAGCTACTCAGAATGGGAATTGTAATGCAGACCTCCGCAGTGCCAAGAAGGTATAAGAGCACAGGAGTATAAGAAGAAGATTAAGTATAATGATAATTATGATGATACTCCTTGTATTGCAGTGACCAATTTTCAAAACCTTTACCTATTTTAAGAAGAAGTTTTTGCATAGGAATATTTTAAATTGACCAAATGGCTTTAGATTACCTGAAAGGTCATTTTCTCATACGATACAAAGATGGCAAGTAGACGTTGAAGAATATTGTAGTAAAAAGCCCTGAGGAAGGTATCTCAGGCTATTAAATACAAACTTAATATGATTTGGGTCTTTCCTAACAAAGCATCTCTTAAAAGAAGTTTGTCATAAAATCATTATGCTTCTCAGCAGAGAGACTTATGCTTCACTACATTCCTTTGAAATGCAAAAGGCAAATTGCTTCTTGTGGAGCAGTATTAACAAAAAAATTATATCTATTTTCAAAGTAAACATAATTCTAATGCTTTTTAGTAGAGTCTTTTAATGCAAGAGTTTAATTTCATGGATGGTTTTCTTAAAGGATTATTTTTGCTTTGGAAGCATGCTATTCTGCTGGCTTGTTTACTGATTTTTTTATGCAAATACCTCTGAAGAATAGAGTGCTTTACAAAAGTTCTATCCGAAGAGGGAGTGTTTTTCAGGTGCTTTCTTCCCTACATTTTCCAAGAGATTCATCTTTTCCCATCAGCCCATATTGAAATGAAATGATTTGCTATATATTTAATTATGTTAATAGCATTTGACCACAGCACTTTTCTACTATTAAAATGAAAATCCTGGAAGATCACATCATATATTCATGATCCAAACCATAGTGAAATATTGATTTACATGATGTAAACTGCTTTGCTGTACTTAGAATGCTTGAGTCCATTTTCAAAAGGTTTATATTATTCCTTTATTTTCTCTTAGGAATTGTCAAACTTCTGAAATTCGAATATTCACTTGACTAGACATATTAGAAAAAACAGTGATTTGTAAAGCATCTAATCACTAGAATCATGCCCCTTGCTGCAAAGCAGCCACACAATTTGGAAAATGTCCAGTCTTAAAATTAATGAGTGAGTGTGTTCCACAGAGGAATAACTTTAACCACAATTTGGCTAGACCTTAAAGTCTGCATTTTTATTGCTTTTGGCATCTGGAACCATATTTCTGATGGATTCACTTCCTTTGAGATAGATAGTGAAGGAAAGGTGCATAGTCCCATATTGAAAACTGTTGTTGCTTTCTTTTCTGAGATTTAAATAGCATTAATTACACTGTAGGCAGAAAAGTCAATTGTCTTACAGTTTGACAGCATTTGATTGTGTTCCTGAGATGTCAGTCTTTGTGCTAAGAAGAAATTACATTCAACTGGGACCTGTTCCAACACTGACAACAGCCTTGGGATCAATGCTGGATTGGCTTTTGGCTCTCACCTCTCTTGAATATGGCTTGTGTAAGCTCAAAGACTCCAATGAACACAAAATAGTCCAGTCTTTTAGGCTGGCATTGAAATTAATCAAATGTAAAGGAAGAAATCAGAGTAGTGTAATATAATGTGGTGATAATATGTGCAGTGAGGTCTTAACCTTATCTTGCTGACAGACAGAAAATCTGACAGGGTAATAACTTCATGTTATTGATTTGTTTGCCCTGTCATCTCATACTGCAACAGGACAATGAAGACTTTAGGAAGAACTCTTGTGTCCAGCACCTTACCCATGAGAAATGGACTGAAATCACCAAAGGGAGCAAGGCAGACCTTCTTGAAGTGCCCAGCATGAAGGGCAGTAAGAAAACAAACATTGTCCATCAAACCTCACACTGGGTGATTAAAGTTTTTCTTTCTCTACATTTAACAGAGCCACACATAGAACGAGGCTGGGTGTTAATGGGAGACTTTCTCCACGTGTGTGCTGCTAAGTGGCAAATGGCAAAATTTGAGTTTGGGAAGTCTGTGATGTTGAAGTCTGTATCTGACCCAGCAATCAAAAGTTCTCCTCATACTCAGTGGTAAGAATTGGGTACTTCTAGGGCATGTGTCAGATGATTGATTCAGATATCTACTTAAGATGAAATGAATGATACTTTTAAAAGAGACATCACTATTTACTACTACTTACTACAAATTGCAGATTGCTATTCAATACAAAGAAAATCAGATCATGACTTCAGGCCTGTGCCTACATTCATTTACTCATGTCCATCTATGCTGGGTTTGAGAAATCTCTCCCAGGCTTCCCAGCAGGTGTGGATAAAATTTAGAAAAAGCATCTGGAAGACAGTGTTTTATGGAGCTGCTTTTCACCAAAAGGGAAATAGTGTTAAAAATCATGAAAGTGGCAGACAGGGGCTCTGAGGGACTAGGACGGGTTAGGGGACTTCTTATAAGAAGAAAACAGAATTACAGAATAAAAGCCTTCAAGAAAGCTAAGCAGAATAAATTCATGGAACTGGCAGTTCCCTGTAGAAATACATATAAAGGAAAGGGATCAGGCAAGCTGGCAGTTTCATTAAATATCAAAATTAAAAATTAGAAGAACTATAGTAACTTATCCTGAGGCAAAGGAAAAAAAAAAACACAGAGAAAATCAAGGAAATAACAGAGCCAAACAGATCAATCAGAGGTCTTCAATAATCTGAAAAACAAAGAGGAATCAGCAAAGACAACAAAACATAGTTCAGAAAGCTAAAGATAAGAATTAAAGCTAAGAAAAAGCATTCATGAAAATCAACACAAAATGGGCCAGAAGCATCTCCTGTATGAAGAAAGGCTGAGTAACCTGCGTCTGTTCAGCCAGAGGATAAGAAGACTGAGAGGGGATCTGATCAATGTTTATAAATATCTAAAGGGAGGTGGGAGGCAAATGGATGAGGCCAGGCTTTTTTCAGTGAAGGGTAGCAATAGAACAAGGAACAGTGGCCTAAAACTTGTACATAGGAAGTTCTGTACCAATGTGTGAAAGAACTTCTTTATGGTAAGGTTGCCCAGAGAGGTTGTGGAATCTCCTTCTATGGAGATACTCAAGACCTGTCTGGACACATACCTGTACCACCTATTATAGGGTACCTGCTTTAGCAGGGCAGTTGGACTCTACGATCTCGTGAGGTCCCTTCCAACAGCTGTAGTTCTGAGATTCTGTGATTCTGTGATGAGACCTTAAAGATAATCTAGTTCCAACCCCCTGCCATGGGCAGGGCTGCAACCCGCTAGATCAGGTAATATAAGAAGTAGCAAGAAAAGAAAGAATTATTCTGGCTTGCCAGAGGAAGATCGTGGAAATGCCACTCTCAGTAAAGAGAGAAAGCCAGGAATAGAAGATTCTAAGAAACAATATATTTTTGGCTTTACTAGATCATCCGGCTGTTATCACACAGTTCAACCACTATGATCAATGTGATGGCATATTAAGGAAAGAACAAATCAGAGATTATTCAGATAATCAGAGATTATTTTGATTAATTAGGCCCACATAAGTTATGGGCGATTAGGGAGGAGCACACATCTGCTTCATCTGTGCCCTGAACTGGCCCATCATGTAGCAGCTGCAGTCTCTGAGGCTCTGTGGAATGATTGGCTCCGTGGACTGAAAGGCTTGAAAAACATACCAGTCCCATTGCTTCTTCTTATCTAACACCCAAAAGGAAAAGTGGAAGTACATCTGTGCTGGTTAGCATACCCCTACCTAACCACAGAGTCAGGATGCTGAAGTTAGAAGTAACTGCATGAGCTCTCTAGGTCTGTTCTATGAAATCAAATCAATTTCTCAGTCTGGGAAATTTCAGACCCTAGCACATCAGCCCTCGAATTCCAAGGTGGTGGCCCAGGAGCATGGGAGTGCTGTGCCAAACCGGGGCACATAGTGAGATGGTCAGCCTGGATACTTAAGAATTCGTGCATTGAACTGATGCTCCTCTCCTAGCAGTAGTGAAAGAAACAGGAATTACATTTTCTTTCACATCATGTGAGAATTTTTTTTTCCCAGCATCTCAGTTTATTAGATCCTTTTGAGGAACAATTATTATTGCCTGCCAACTGGAAATTCTGAACTTAGTCCAATTCTGAATAAAACTTAACTGATTTAAAACCTGAGGACTAAGGACACGTAAGTGGCAAAATATATCAAGGAGGGCAATGCTGGATTCACTCCAAAGGCAGTGGATTGTATGCTTGATGAAAATCATGTCTATTCATTTTTTGAAAGTAATGGGTGACTGTTAGCGTAAATTGGGCTCTTCAAAGTGCACTAGAATAATTTAGAGATATTTTTTCCTATAATCCTTAACTGCTAACATCCATTGGCAAAAGTAAGTGTCTAAATGGACACAGAAACCAAATAATGTCCCAGAGTTCATACACAGCAGAGGCAGCACATAATTTAAATTACTAGTTTGGTTATTATTAAAAGTACAAAGCTACTGTGAATGAGGCAAAGTAAAAATACTCTCACAGACTTCACTTCCACTTCATTCCGTTTCCTACATTTATTTTGCAGTTGAATTCTGCTGTGTTTATAGCTGAAACTGACAGATAATTGTATACTGTCAGTGTTCACTTTCATTATTTAGGCACAAATCCTTCTAGCAGTTTTGCATAAGCATAACTTCATTCACTATGCAAGTTCAGTGGGACAACCCATTTCACATGAAAGCAAGCATATGAATAAGTCTTCATGGGATTAGAGCTGTAATTTCTCAAAGAATTAGATTTTAGAGAATCTGTTTCTAGTTTACTGAATGTTAAGATCTTCTCAAAATACCAGATATAGGGAAAAATGCCCAAAGAAAAGAAGTAGACATGACATCACGTAACTGTCATTGTAATAATAACAGCACACATGTAGCATAATCCAACATTTGGTAGATATGGACCATTTGATTTAATCTCTTTGTGAAATCCAAGTAAAACTAATGTACACTGTAGTTATGCGGGCAGTGCATCAAGTTCATTCCTAAACAGCAGAGATCAGAATTCCTTCTTAAAAGGGATGTTCAATATTCCAAACAAAACCAGTTCATTTCAAACAAGGATGATGACCTTGCCCAGGGCAGATCATGCGGGTATTACTGGATCCAATAACCTGTTCCCCCAGAGAATAGCAGCCAGAATTAATTTCTGTGAAGCAAAGTAAAGGGATTTAAAGTCCCTTTATAAAATATGTCTACATTTATACATGGAATGTTAAGCTCATTATCATATCGATTTTGTTATTTTTTCTGTTTGTTAAATAAAATATTTATTTACTGCAATAAGCAAACATAGGCTTATACATGCATGCATTTGATTACCTCGTGAGCAAAGCAAAAATGGTTGGAGTCAGAGTTACAATCTCAGCTTGCTGCCTGCTGTGCAAATTTGAGGAGTGAAATTCTACTTTCTATTCATACACTCACCACTGTGACCTCTTGTACCTCTTGGTGAAGGGAGGCATTACTCTGATGGACAATTTTGTCCGTATAAGATAAAAAAGGCCGTAAGAGGGAAAACCTCTGGGAGTACTAATGTAAGTCCATGCAGAAGTTCATTACTGCAACAGCAATTAATTGTAACTGGCCTTTGTCTATGTCTGTAAATAGGTCACATCTTTTTTGGTTGTCCCATAAAGTCACCTGTGAGTGGACCTCTCCAGGCATCCCAGGGGACATAGTCTCAAAACACTTTCCTGCCTGCAGTCTCCTTGGGCTGCTGTCCTACTTCAGGAGCTGCCCGGCTCTTCTGCTGTCAGTCTCCAAAATACTCCTGAGGGCCACACATCCTACAAAAAATATCCCAACATCTGAACCCCAGGAAAAACTCTTTTCTCCATTTTTCTCATTTTTTTACTTTATGTTATCCCAAGTAAAGATTTTCCTGGCCAACTTGCCCAGCCCCGGGCAAGGAGGTGCAGTGGAGGACATGTGTACATGTGCAGGCATCTGAGAGCATCTGACCCCCATAATAAATAATTACAACAAGTGGCTTTCATCAAGTCCCTGTGCTCTCTGTACTGGACAAGCGCTACCTAAAACAGCAGCATCTCATTCTGAGCATCACCTCCATTTCTTGCTGACTTGTTTTTCATTTACAAAACTTACAGAGGCGATATTTTCCTTTGAGGAGAAGGCCTGTGGTTGTGTAGCTGCTGTGAACCCATTACACCTGGAAAGGACAGGCTACCTCTGTTTAATTGATCAGATTGACAGAATGACTCCTTTAGGACTTCTCAGGAGTTAATGGGAGATTTATTAATGACTTCAGCAGTAGCAGGATCAGGCCCTTTGACTTCATCAGGAATGTCATCCTTCTTCACATGAGAAGACTGACAGGACAAGGATTGAAATTTCACAGTCTGTGATATATTTAGAGATTGTTTAGATTGGATTAGGCTACGGAGGAGTACTGTGCTGACCAAGATAATCATCCTTCAGATATTGATCTAACCCCTGTCTGTTCTAATTTGTTCTCCCAAATAGCATTGCCTGCAGCTACCCGCCACTATAAAACAGCAATATGGCAGTGACAGCTGCTAAGATTTTTCCACAATAGAAATCTATGGTGAAAACCCAACTGACTGGAATGTTGCAGGCTGTTCCCTATTGGCCTTGTTTTCAATACCACATTTCCCACTAAAATGTGTACATGTTTTGAGCCGCAGCACTGAAAATCAGTCTATAATTTTTCATCTCATCTTTATAATTAGGTGTATAGCTATAGGAAGGGGAATACAGCTATAGAATTTACTCCCACAACACTATATAGAGCTACCTAGAGCTGCTCTGATCAAATTAGTGGGAGTACTCAGGGAATGTGCCAAATTTCTCAGAAGAGTGTACCAAGGCTAACACACACGGTCCCAACAGGCATAAATGTCCCTGGAAGACTGCTGCACCACTATGGTTGTACTGCTGCCAGCATGGCATTAGCTTGCTCCAAGAGAGCCAAGGTATCTCTGGATGGTAATGTCTTGTCACACTGTGATTTTGACACATTTATAGACCTCTGCTGAACTGGGCCTAAGTATATACTTCTGGAACAGCTCCATACTCAGGTTCTCCATTACGACTGTGGATTTGGAATGCAACACTAAACTCTTAGGATGGCTGCAAAGGGCAAACAAAAGGGACAAGCTCCTCCAGCCTGGAAAACCAGGGACCCTGCCAGCAAGGCAGAATAAAATCACTGCCTGCCAGGCATAAGGCAGGCACATCAAAGTGCCTTTGCAGAAAGCAGTAACAAAATGCTGTTAGTTCTGTAAGTACAATTCCTGCACCAGTTTAAGTCATTAGATTTCACATAAGATTTTGGTCAAAGTTCACTATGGAAATAAAATGGAATTGAGTTTTTGAAACACCTTTTGTGCTGGAGAGAGAGAAATGAGTTAAGGTGAATTGAGTTTCTTCTTTTGATACCCTACACACTATACAAAATAAGGGTAAAGCTCTACCAAAGCAATAAAGATTTTGGATTTTGCAGTAATATGAATGATTGCCCCCAGGGCAGAACAATAGGCTGCCTGACCCTCCTTCCTAGAATTTGCTGCTAATTCAAATAGCAGTAGACTCTTGAGTCACAGCATTTTTCCTAGTGTCCAAGATCTTGTGTTTAGCAGATCATGTAAGAAACTAAATATTCCTTTTTATTACTATTTAGCTTGCGGTAGCCCCACGAACAAGGCAATGCAGATTTGCAGCTTTATGTGCAACAGGTTTTGGTTATGGTATTGCTAGATCTTGAATGAGTTTCTATATTAGCTCCTTATCTTGTGATCTGTAATTGTTTACTGCTGGAGGTAATGGAGGTTTTTTCAGTCTTTTGTCCTCTTGTTACTGTGCAGCCTAAACTCCATGGCAGCAGCACACATGATACAGTTCAAATTCTTAGGATTTGCAAAAATACAAATATTTTCAATGATTTCCTCAAGTTGTTTATCTATTGTTAAGCTTAATATTTGAGATAATTGTTATATAGAAAGTTGAAACTGTATGTTTTATAGGAGTGCAACTGGGTTGTAATTTAGGAGATTATTTGCAGCAGTTAAATGGACGGGATGCCTGAGGACAGGAAGCAGTCACAACAGAGTGGAATGAGAACAGGAAGTTAAAATATGCAAACAGTATAATACAGATATAAAAACAATATAATAATGGAAATGAGCTTTCTCCTAACTTGAGCTTTAGAGGGGCTGCTTGTTGGTGGATTTTTGCTTTGTTTTTGCACCAGAGTGCTTAGTAGCTGATATAGGTATCATCCTCCCCCAAAGAAGAGTGTTTCATGGGTCTTGACCTATAAGAAATGGTCCAGAGCTTCTGAACACGGTTAGGAAAGACACAGTTAGATACCCAGACACGCTTGGGATGTTCATGACTTGCAGCATGACGTGCTTTGTGCTGCGGAACAACACAAAGCTTGGGGCAAATATTTCTGAGTTGCCAACATGCCTTGCACATCACTACTCCATCAACCACCTCAGCGAGGTTCAGTATAAAAGCTCCAAAATTCAGTGCCTGCCACTGCCTGTCCTGAGTGAAACCAGAAGCTGTTCCTGTCACTGACAGTTTATGCATACTTGGGAGATAAAACCCATCCACAGATGTGACATAAAGCAGGTGCCCTCCTGCAGGCCCTGCCTCTGGCATTCTTCACTACCTGCGGCTAGCTCACAGCTCCTCTGAATGTACAGATGACATTTGGGGCCAAGATGCAGCCTCCTGTTCCTTGAAGCACATGCTGAGAGGTGAATGCCACCTGAAGCCTCCAGAAGGCTGTGCCATGATTCTTATGGACCGGGGGGCCAAGAGGTGAGGGCATACTGCAAGACTGCAGAGCTACACTCCTCAGTGGGAGTGTGGTTGACTTGGGGCGTGAGGAACCACGGTCACCAGCTAAAGGAGAGAAGGAAACATGTCATGACCATGGCATAGACACAACTAATCCATGCGTGGAGTGCCACCACCTTCTGAACTGGCTGAAGGCAGCAGCAGTTAGCATCCACTATTATGGCTGAGAAAAGTACACTTTAGAACAGCCGTATACAAAACTGGGGTTTATGCTAATCCTGTAAATATCCCCCTTTCTCATTTCCATGTTGACAAACAGATATCTAATTTGAGCATCTTTAAGAGTATTGTCACACAACATGTATCATGGACATGTTTCAGCAGACAACAGCACAGGTTCACTGCAGGTTGGCTTCCAAATTTTAGGCACTTCACAACGAGCAGGACTGCTACTTCCTTCCCACAAGAGGGCCCTACAACTTCACTCTCCAGAATAGGGAAACTGGTCTGTAAAGTAGGACTTGTGGTAGCTGTAGTTCCACTATATGCATATTCCACTGTTCCAGCTGCATACAACTACGGTGGGGGTCTACACTGCCATATGCTCATCTAGGAAACAGCCTAGCCTGCCATGATGGAATAAGCTATGCTTGTGACTCCTCGGAGCCAGAGGAGTAGGATTTGAGTGGCAGTAGAAGAATAAGCTTCTATGAAAGAAAAAGAAATAGTTTCCAGCAACTCCTGCTTAGAGTGGAGAGGTGCCCATTTTCTGAATGCTCCAGTGTGGGAGAAACCTGTCTGAGCTTGTTATGTAAAGCTGCACACAAAAGTAACACCAAGTTAGAGATAAAATGTGATGTAAACAGGACTGATTTCAACAAGGAGTTTTTCAGTAATGCTATCCACTGGCAAGATAGCAAGCAGAAATGTTTGAGACATGAGACAGATGCTCACAATCAGCACTACCGCTGTGTGCTCGGACAGCTGTGCTAACATGCGATTACTTGATGAAAAATGACTGGAAGAAGTGAGCTATCACTCTGGCTGGTCCTTTCCTTCTTATCTCCTACCACTCCTTGGGTGGGACTGATGACACCGTGAAGAGCCCTGCTCAAGTTTGCAGAGAAGAGCACCCAGAGAACATCACTATCCTTGAAAAACTCAGTCCCATCTTCACTCAGTATAGAAAACTCAAGAGGCCAGGTAGGAGCGATATCTCAAACAGTGCAATACTGGTAAAATCAATTTCTCCAAGTGATTTTTCGCATCAACAGCTGGGTCTACACTTTTCCACAATGAAATGTAAGCAAAAATCAGCAAAAGAGGCATTTTCTCCCTGACTTTTCTTGTCACTGTGTCTGATGTGATGGCACAACCTTGACCAATACATAAAACTCCTCTTGTTCCCACAGCAGTTACAAGAAAGGTAAAGGGAGACTTGCAGCTACTCTTACAACTGCAGATCAGAACAGATCCTTACGGTGTTTGCAGAACACACGAACAAAAGAGTCTTGAAGTGTAAAACAAGCAAGCAGGAGGAACAGCCAGCTTCACTCAATACACATCATTCCTGGGGAAAAATAAATGTTTGTACAAAGCTGCACAACCAGTGTGGTAACCTGAAGGCTTTTTTAACTTGGGTTTGTGTCCAGTAGAAATACAAGCACATAGTTAACTCAAAATAACTGGGGGCTCATTTTAGTCTGGTTGAAAATGGTTTCCAATTAATTGTTTGAAGCTTGCAGAAGTAATACAGTTATCAGAATATTGGTGTAGTTCATTTGCCAACTGTTTCCTGCTGCACTGCTGCATTTCAAGTAACTCAAACACATTTTTTCCTTTGTTTATCAATGATTGCAGTGTTAACCTGGAGACTCAGGCTGGAGGGAAATGAGATAATTATAGAATCATAGAATGGCTTGGGTAAGAAGGGACCGTAAAGATCATCAAGCTCCAATCCCGTTGCCATGGACAGGATTGCTCCCCACCAGCTCAGGCTGCCCAGGGCCCCATCCAACTTGGCCTTGAGCTCGTCCAGGGATGGGGCACCCACAGCTTCTCTGGACAGCTGTGCCAGTGCCTCACCGCCCTCTGAGTAAAGAATTTCCCCCTGACATCTAACCTAAATTTCTGTTCTTTTAGTTTAAAGCCATTCTCAGGTAATGCGGGGAGCATTTGATATGGTTAATTTCCCTTAGAACAAGTGGATCTCAAATTTTCAGTGTGCCTTTTTCCTTACTGGTTGTAAAGGGAGGCAAGCGATGAGATACCACATCCTACCTGATGTGTAGGTCTTTAACATGGACAAGAAGATACCCAAACTCAGAGTGGCAGTAGGGAAATCATACATTTTAATCTAGGTATAAAGCGCACAAGCACCTACTGAGCCAGCCATTTGTACTTGCTTCACTGAGTCAAAGATGTTATCTCATCCCTTGTCTCACATTCGAAGCTTGTGATGAAACCACCTTCAGCGCTTGGGATGGGAGAGTAGGACTAATTGTTGATGTTAAAATATATGTAAGGTTCTGTAAAAGGGAAAGGGACTTCATGACATTTCGTTTATGAGTGCTGTTTTCTCTCAAGATGCTTTCCAGTATCTGCTCATCAGCAGAAAGGACCTTTGGAGTCAGAAGTCTCTTTATCCCAATACCATGCTCAATCAGTGACTTTTCTCAGTAGCTGCACAAAATCCCTTCTGCTTTGCATTACAGAAGTAATGTTTGAGGTAGTGTAAAGCCATTGAGGCATCAGATAAAGCGTGAGTTCATTGCAACCAAGGGGAGCTGGAGGATATTAAAGCTCTAGAAAAATGATGGATACCATGTCCACCTAGTTACTATGCCAATAAGCCACCCTCAGAGGGATATGTCTCTGCCTAATGGCTGTACATGGTTTCTGTTGTAAAGCAGAGGAAACATGCATAACAAAACAAAAACAAAAAGAAGTGACAGCTTGTTCAGTGAAAATGTCAAAGGGAATGTGTATGCTAAGTTGTGCCACTCTCAGTATCATCTGGTATTTGGCAAGGGGAGACATTCCCACATAAGCAGGCTGCCCTCCACAGTCGCTTCCAGCTCTCCTTTATTAGCTTTTTATAGAGATAACACCATACGTATTACTTGTTGCTTAGCAGTTCTTGAACAGGAAATGTAATGTCACTTTTTGAGGTTCTGATTTTAACTTTCTCCCATGATTTTGTTTTTTTTTCTTCCCAATTTTCTCTTCAGCTTCTGCTTATTTGACTAGGATTTGGAAGCCTCCTGGAATAAGTATGTTATAAAGAGAGATTTGCCTGGTCTGTGATTGATGGATTCAGAGAACTATCAGAAGAGATGAAATCAATTGGTATTTAGAATATGTTTGCATATTCTTCTGGATATTTTATTACCCTCAGACACATTCTGTCTGCTTTTAGATTCACTGTTGGTTATTAAGGTCAGGTTTATAAGCTAGTATCATTCTCTGCTCCTCTCAAGCATCCTGTGAATCCTGTGCAGGATTCAATTCGCTAAAGATTTATGAGGCCTTCCCATTTCAGAGTCATATGCATCATATGGAAACTATTGTGCAATTGAGAGCTTCAAGGTAGTCCCTCCCTGACTGTCTTGAGAACATCGTGATGAACAAATTGCTTCTAAAAACAACCACTAGAACACTACTGTAGATTTTTTACTTTTTTTACAATTTAACTTAGACCAATTTTGTCCTTATATATGAACACTTTGTAGCTAAGTCCTATAGTGGCACCAAGGAAGCTGAGAAAACAAGACAGAAACTGTGACTTGTTCCCAGTTAGAGGTAATGGTCTGAAATGTCCAAAAGTGGAACCCTTAAGGTGGTAGCCTTAATATTTGCACCTGGGTATTCTAGCCCACAGTCTTCTAAAATGAAGATGTACGGTATAAGTACCGCTTTTCAGTTATCTTTCCTTTTGTAACCAAGTTGCTACCTTCTCTGCAAAGAATATACAATGCAAAGAGAGTAATAGATACACTCTATTAAAATGAGCTTTATCTAGTATAAGGATATAAATATATACTAGGGAGAGTCAGACACTAGATTTGGCTGTGGCAAGAAGAAAGCATGTTGGAAGACATGGTAAATATAAATTGATTATTGCTTGCTCTGCCTTATGGCTTCCAGCATTCAGAAAAGTGATACATAAATACTTTAGTAAATAAAGATGAGTGCTTAGTAATCATGCTTAACCTTCTCTAGGTTCTCTTCTTCATCAGGTTGTACACATATCAGACCTATAGAAATTCATGTGGCAAAGGAGCTCATAATTTGCCCGTGCATTGGGTGGAAGTATGCTTTTGGTATTTTTAAATTGCAAATTGTGTTCTACTTCCTGTACTGTGAGAAACTGAACAGAAAAGTAACTTTTTCCATTCATCTTTTTCTCATCATCCAAATTATAAAATATCTGTTATATTTGTCACTTTCCAAGGCCAGGATAGATGAGGACCTCAGCAACATGATCTAGTGCTTGATCTAGCAGTTGGCAACCCTTCCTGCAGCAGCGGGGTTGGAACTGGATGATCTTTGAAGTCTCTTCCAACCCAAGCCAGTCTGTGATTCCTTTTGCCATTTCTTCCAAGCTGAACAGTAGCAGCCTATTTAGTGTTTTGGACTAGGGAGGATGGGTCAGCTGAGAGCTTATGTATCAGGATTAGAAGGCAGACCAGTGTGGACGACGTTGCATTGGGTGTCTGCTGCAGAACACCAAATCAAGACAAAAAAGTAGATGGAGCCTTCTTTGGACATCTGAAAGAAAATTTACATCACAGGCCCGGCTCTTCATGGGAGACTTGAACCAGCCCTGTATCTGCTGGAACGGCAACACAGCACTTCAGGGCACAAAGAATCCATGAAGTTTCCAGAGTGCATGGAGGATAAACTGCTGAAACTGGTGACTGAGGAACTGATTGCATACTATGAGCCGAAGACAGGTCAAACAAAGCTCGTCACTGTGCATTTCAGCTAGTGTTGTTTCTTTCCTTTTTTTCCGCACATACGCATACCACGTTGCATTTACTGGCATTAAATTTCGTGTGCAATTTTACTACCAAAGCACTCTGTATCACAAAAGTAGAAGAATTTCAGGACTTCAAAGACTTTTTCAACTATCTTAAAGCATTTCATATTTTCCTTCAGCTTTGCCACCTCACACCCTGACTCTTTCTTTTATTGTAGATCATGTTACGGTTGGACACGACAGCAGTTTCAGCACATTTCCCTAGGGGTGACCATTGGTAATCCTCTGCATTATAAAAGTGATCAGTTTAACTAGATATTAATAATCCATGAAAAGGCATCTCAACTTGCCCCAGGATAATTTAATTTCTCTAAAAGTCTTTTGAAGAAGACTTAGTCAAAGGCTTTTTGGAAAATCAGTTCAACAGTGCCAATCTCACACATGGTGAATTCTTCAAAGAAGTCTGGTAAATAGGAGAGATTCAATTCTTTTTTAAGAAAGCCCAATTGAACTTCTGCTCAATTTACAACTTTCATGTATGTCTAGTAGCGATTTGTAGCTGAAATATTGATCTTTCCTAAGATTTGAATCACCTTGCAGATTAAAGCACAGGTGCAGTTTTTAAACTACGACTCTTGGTAGTGCTTTCTTGGAAGCACGGCAATATCTCAATGAGCTTTATCGGAGTATTTCAAAATATGTTTTGAAAGTATTTTTGAACCTTGTAAAATAACTGCTTTTTTGCGTATGGATAGAATCTTTTATTTTTATCATTACCACCTCATATGCATGTGAAGAGTGGATGCCAGGACCAGGAACAGAAATAAGCATCCCACCATTTAGCACCTTGCACTAGACATTATGTTCCAGTTCAGTACACTGCAAGATAAAAGAAAACTGGGAAGCCTTTAATTGTGTCCCTGATTTACAAGACATTTTCCTGTGAACCTCTCCTTGTTTTCATTATGGCTAGGGATCACAAGAACAGTACATAAAAAAATTACCTCAATTTTTTGTACTTCAGATGATTTCAACGAAATAAACCTTATCTAGGAGTCACTTTATTTCCTCATAACAAATTGACAATTTTACATTAGAGTGACCAACGTTTACTTTACAGTGCTATGCTGGCATGTAGTTAATACTACCTGAAAATTTGTTTGACAGAGAGAGGGTATGAGCTATTTCTTCTTCCCAGACACAGCAGGTGTGGGTTACCCACACTGTAACATCTAGGAAGAAACACCAGAGCCCATGTGAATTAAGGAATGTGAACGTGGACTAAACAGTCTGATTCTAAGGTCAGTGCAAGAAGGGTTCTGATTTACCAGTTATTTATTCAGAAATATATTCCTACATGTGTTTGATTTAAGAGGCTTATAACAAGAATTCAGACAAGATCATTTTACATGGTCTTTGCACAATCTTTAGCAATGATGCATTGCATGTGGAACAAGAAGCTCAGATTGTGTATTTTCTATTGGATTTTTCTGAATTTGACATCCATGGACCATTTATAAAGTCTTCTTTTGATTTCTTCATATGTAACTTACCTCAGAGTTTACAGATTCCCTTGCTTTTATGAAGGAAAGCTTCAGGTGATCTGCCAAGTACTCCATTCTTTTAATTAACCAGTGGGTATTTACAACATGTAATCAAAACAGATGTATGGTGGTAAATTACACCACTATTTCCAATTTAACACGCTGGCCATTTTCCAAATGTTATAGCAATACAAATAATTTTCATATCAGATTTCCATTTTGCCTACTGTTTACATTATTAACTGTAGTAATGCAGTTGCCAGGAATAACTGACTGCAAGTAGTACTTGCGCAAGGTTTCACAGGCAATAACTTGATGCAAACAGTACTCTATATAGTTTTGAATATTTCCTTGCCTCTTACAGCACAAGAGGAGCTATTGCTTTTCACCTTGTTCACCAACAGTAATGAGGCAGTACAAAAAAGGAAATTATTATTTAAAGAGCAGTGCATGTGTACATGTTGTACCCTAAGCAGATTGCCTGCTTCTGATGGCTTGCAAAGGTCAAGAGCTGCTATGTCAAAACCTTCTGGCCTTTTCAACACTAGCAAACACTGCTCTTGTATTGCTGTGATATTTACATACAAAGCTTGCCAAGCATTGTAATTCTACCTCCAGTCTCATTCAGTTCTGTAGTTTCCTGCCTGAAGACCCCACTGGTAGAACAGAGATCATCCCCACAGGTTCAGCTTTCATTTCTAATGTGAGTATTCATCTGCAATAGCTAAAGAAAGGGCTTGAAGATGAAAAGCATGTGCCATCACAGGATGGGGACAGGCTGGTAACTAAACTCTGCTCTGCACTGATGAGGCCACATCTGGAGTACTGTGTCCAGTTCTGGGCTCCACTGTTCAAGAAAGACAGGGAATTGCTGGAGAGAGTTCAGAGGAGGGCTACAAAGATGATGAGGGTCCTGGAGCATCTCTCTTATGAGGAAAGGCTGAGAGACCTTGGACTGGAGGAGACTGAGAGGGGATCAAACCAATGCTTATAAATATCAAAAGGGTTGGAGTCAAGTGGAATGAGCCAGACTCTTTTTGGTTGTGCCCAGTGACAGAATAAGGGGCAGTGGGCACAAACTGGAACACAGGAAGTTCCACACGAACACAGAGAAAAGCTTTACTTTGAGGGCTGCAGTGCATTGGAACAGGATGTCCAGAGAGGTTGTGGAATCACCTTCTCTGGAAATATTCAAAATCTGTCTGGATACTTGGATGTGCAACCTACTGTAAGGGACCTTCTTTAGCATGAAGTTGGAGTAAATGATCTCCAGAGGACTCTTCCAACTCCTGCGATTCTATAAACAGAAATCAGAATATGCTGTTATGAGAGAATAGCTTGATTCTGCCAGGCTGGGTTTGTCCACTTGGCACCTGTCAGTCAGATTGCACACCTCGACAAGTGAGCAGCCCACAGGTATCCATATAGCACTCTTCAGGAGAAATTAAGCCACTCACCCACCAGCGCCCTCCAGCCTCTCAGGGAGGTGTGAGTGGCTCTGCAGACAAAAACAAACAAACAAACAACAAGCCTCAGGCAAAAAGGATGCTCAGGCCAGGTGACCACATTAAGCTTGGTCTCAGGCAAATCTCCAGATTCGCACAAAAAGTAGACATAATGACTGAGCAACCATGCTTTACCTAGTAATCTTCTCCTACTCAGCACATCCATCACTCCCCTTGGCTATCTCCTAAGATTTTAGATAACTCTCTTCAGACAACTGAATCCAGACTTGCCTGACTACTGCAGCATTAGAGCCATGTGGAAATAAATATAACATAACACTTTCTTCCTTACATGGATCCATTAATGAAGAATGGTTAATATTTTGCTGTAAAGCTCTTACAGCATGAGTAGTCATCTGTCCCATCGTGCTGTATGTCCCCAGCAGTCCCCTTCTGCCCTCCTGCTGCTTTATCTGCACTATGTGCAGATGTACCAGGTGCAAGGTGGGGAATATTAGGGAACCAAGCAGGAGAGCATCTGAGCCATTAACTCAGATTTTCTCCTCTAACGTCAGAAGATTCAGCCAAATAATTACAGCACACAGCTGGTGCCTGCTAATACGCTTTAAATTTGATAATCTGTCCAGAAGTGAGTACCATTTTTATTCAGTGCAAGTTGGAAAGACAAGGTAAGAGAATTGAATGAGACAAGGTATTTTCAACGTGCTCTTTTTCATTACTGTGCTTCAACTCTATTGACTTTCAGACTAGAGCAACAACTAGGCAAACAAAAGACTTCTGTTCCATCCTCAGAAGTTATACAATTCAACAGCGTTGTCTTTTTTTTTCTTTCCAGACTTGCACAGTCTTAGCAACTCCTCTCTGTCAAAACAGTGTCTGCTCTCAACACCATGTTTTCTTAATTGCCCCACCTGAAGCAGAAATGTGCCAGTTACGTTCTTGTCCTGATTATCAGACAACTCACTGGAATGTATCGTACCATTTCACTGAAGTCAAGTCTGTGTAGCGAACATTTAAAATGTGTACAGAGGCATAGTTATGTATAAAAGCATTTATAAAGCAGCTCTGTTTGGGAATTGAGCTGAGTGCTCAGGGAGCTCCATTTGGGCAGAGAGAACCTCTGTGTCCTCCTGGAGCCCCACCTCACCCATACCCCCAGAGATCTGCTGAAGGCTTCTACCCACAGAGAATCTGAACCACAGATCACCAAAGCTCTTGTCCAAATATTTATCCAGTCTCCTAGCATAGGTGTTACTTTGCCC
Organism: Pavo muticus; assembly: GCA_016647715.1. Lineage (NCBI taxonomy): Eukaryota > Metazoa > Chordata > Aves > Galliformes > Phasianidae > Pavo > Pavo muticus. The sequence continues at coordinate 1,329,927 of JACDJE010000031.1, forward strand.
ACAGTACTGATGGGAAAACAGCATTTAGAGACCCAGACAAAAGGATAACCAGGAAGTTTAGCATTTCCTGTGAAAAAAAGAGATTCATGCCTGCACACTGTGTCCCTCTTTCTGCATGCCATACCCCGGGAAGGATGTGTGCAGGACTGAGATCCACTGGGTGCTTACAGAAGATTCCTGCTTCCTCCTCCTCCCAAAGGTTCATGCTTTTTGAATGGACACTGCAAAGGAATTTTTGACATCAAGTTGCAAGCTTTAAAATTCTGTATCAAACTGTTCTGTCTTCCTTATAAAACAAAATGGCATGTAGCTGTAGTTGCATGCACAGTGAATGAAGTATGTGTTTAGAAGAGCTAAATTTACCAGCCCATTAGTAAGACAATGGTGATAAACAACATAACTCATCATGAAGACATGACTCTTAGACTATGGAGAAGAACTGATCTGAATTTGGATACGTAGACGCAAATAATACATATTAATATCTCTACTTTACATTCAGTGTCAATGGGTTGTGCAGGCGAACCAATATGTCGAGGACAACCCATTGCAGAGTCATTCTCAGGAGAGGAAGATTAAAGGACAACTCGCCAATCTTTCATCACCTGTTGCCCAGTGAGATGGGCTGTATCTCAGTTGACATTTCTCAAAATGCTCCAGGCTGAGAAGATGAAGCCAGCAGAGAGGCTGCTGTGAGATGTTCTCATGAGGTGTATGACAGCCCAGCAGATGCTCACAGGTACAGCAGCCTCTAGCAGGCTTCACCAAGGATCTCGCAACCTTGAGCATCACCTGTGAAACTACTGGCAAAGTATGCATTCACTGGGAAGAGAAAAGGGGCACTGTAAAGTATCAGCCTCTGTATTCACATTTAGGAAATGTTTTAATATAGACCAGTAGAGTATTAAATGAAAGGAAAAAAAAAACAACAAACACAATAAAATTTGTATTGTAAAATCAAATCTTTGTGTGTGAAAAAGACTTTCAAGTTTACAGCTATTCAAAAATAGAGAATTTTACAGCTGAATGAAAATGTTTAAAGCTACTAGGGAAAAATAAAGACATTTTACTTTGTTATATTATATATTCAAAGGTCATTTACTAGATAGTCCCACACAGAGTTATTCTAAGTATCCATGTGAAACACAGGACATCAGATATAAGAGGGCACAGACAATCTGTAGAGAGGTAAAATGACATCACAGAGCTTCCCAGCCTCAACTATAATTTTTAGATCCTCAGAACTTCTCCTCACTTGAGACAAGCAGATGACTTCACAGAAGAACATTCTCTAGAAGGAGTGGTGAGGCCGTTTGTAACCTGGGGTTATGAAGCTACACAAGTGAAAAAAATATGAAGCAAAACTGGAGAATCCAACTTCACAAACGAGGAGAAGTTATGCTAAGTTCTCTGATCCTACACAGCATGCAGAGACTAGCAAAGTCCAGAAGGAATCAGTGTATTTTAAAATGAACTTACTGCAGATCACTTTTTCCTTTGCTTATCCCTCATGATCAGAAATCGGACCTAAGGCCATCTATAATAGTAGAAGATAGATAGATATCTTCGTTAGAGTGGCTGAGGTAGCTATGCAGGCTTTGGAAGTGAGCTCTGCACTGCCTCAGGTGTTTGTGAGTTTTCTTTTCCCCCTCGTTGGGGCCATTTGCATGTCAGAGACCACACCTGTGTTTTTCCATCTGGGACCAACCATGATCACGAACATCGTTGCTGAGTTGGCATGATTCCTGGTCATACTTCTGCGCCTTTCTGGCCCAATTTCCAGCTGAATTGTGTCATTGTTTTGTGTTTGTTGAACTCTCAGCTCCTCCCAAATAATTTTTGAATCTTCTGGCTCACAGAAGCCAAATTTGATAGAGGGGGAAGGGTCTCATCATTATTAAGCTTCTGACAAGTTCTGGATAAATACTGAGCAATCAGAGAGAGGAGAGAGACATCATTAATTCCCCCATTCAGATGACTGTGCTGTGACCTTAGCTGCTTTCAGAAACTGGGCAGTTCCCACAGCCTCAAAACATAAGCACTTACCTAATGATTTTTGCCATTAGTTCTGCTGCTCTTGTGATGATCCAGTTGTGCCAATGCTGATATTTAGCTGATCTGGCTCACAAAAATTTAAACAGAAAAGACGTGTCATGTTCATTGCAAGGATATGTCATTTTACCTCATCTTTCAGGGGTCCCACCCTGTCTCAAGTAAGATCCCATTTTAAATCCTACTCCTGACTGTGCTAGGATGCTCAGCTTTATAGCCATGTAGCAATAGCTAAATTTTCCCAACCATAAACATGAAGATGTACTGACATTATCCTCAACAGAGCTCCAAAATTTATTTTATTAGTGACAGCAGAGCTGATTCCCAGACCATGAAGAGAAAGAGAGGATGTGGAGAAGGTAGCCCTGCTGAGTACTGCAAGGCAGGGAATATTTCTAGTGCCCACTTGGATGAGCTCCCAGCCATCAGGAGCTGATCCTCACTGTCCACCATCACCACTCCTGCCACTATTGTTCTTGGCAGTGAACCTTTTACTGAAGACTGAACTAGTCTTGGGTGCAAACCTGCTGAGAGCCAAGATAAGGATTTCCCAGTAGAATTTAGACTGATTTTAAAACATCTGCTCACATGAGGACATAGAGTACACAAGGATATATTGTCATGCCTTGCTACCTTACAGAACATCCCAAACTGCATCATATGAAGAGCACAGTGAATACATCCTTGACATAATGTCATCAATACCACATGCAAACCATCTCCCTTCATGACCAGAAGTGCTGGATATAGGTATAAAGGCTGCCAAACCTCTTTCTATTTTCTCAGATGCTTCTTGTGCAACAGTGAGACAGAAAGGGAATGATTTGAAGAAGGGGACAGATACAAATGGAAAATCATGAGGATCACACAGTTTTCAACATTTATTTTCTTAGATGAGTCTGCACAGCATTTGTTGTAGGAAAGCAACGCTAATCTTAGACAGAAAATGTCACGCCTTGTGGGTGTGGCACAGAAAGACTTTGCATACGGGAGCCCTTGGGAAGGAAACTGAATGGCTGGTATGTCTTAGCACAGAAACAGACACAGTGAGACTGCACAGTGCTGATTTGTTGGATGCTGCAGCCTTAATGAGACAGAAAAGTTCAGAATAGAGGCGGTTTTCTATTGCTTCACTGTCCTGCAGTGCTCATCCCTTTCCCATCTGTGCAATTGGCAACCTGAAGAACCCATGGAATAAGCAATTTCTATGCCTGTGCTTCAGGACAGTGGGATCCACCCTGCCCATTCCCCAGGGCACACTGCAGCATGTAGCACACTTTTCCATGCTTAGCTTACCCTCCTCTGCAAAGCACTGTCCTCGGCCAGCAAACAATCAGTTTCATTGCTGATAAATAATGGATTGCACATAGAGAAGGGGTAATGAAAAGGAAAGGTGTATGGATTTACTTCTGTAAAACCTGCTCAGCTGGGCATTATCTTTGTTCTTTTTTTTTTTTTTTTTTGCTGGAGTTTAGTTTGGCTCCAGCTTTGGGCCAATCATATGTGCAGTCCATAACTAAGGGATTTGGAGCAGCAGATCCAGCGCTGAGCTGTCTCCCAAAAGCAGTCAGCAGAAAGTGAATCAGCTGCTATACTAACAAACATGAACAATAATAGAAAGTAGGTTTCCAGTCTTCCTTCTGTACAGCAGTTTTGTTTTCCCTTGCAATGGCAGCGGTGGTTACCTTATCTCTGTGCACTCCAGCCAACCACACAATCCAGGAAAAGCCATCATCCAAGAAATACCCATTTAATAAGTCTTGGCATGGTGAACACAGTCTTAGGAAGGCAGGATGCCTCGAAGAATATCTTCCCTCAGACAGGCTCTGCAGTGACAAACACAAACCTGCAGATACGAGGTAAATGAAATTTCCAGGAGGGGAGCATCTAGCATGACATCTGCAGAGAGCTCTGCAGAAGTCCTTGTTCCTCCAGTTTGTGGAAATTTCTTACCAGTTACCGGCATTGGATAAACATGAATTTTAATCTCCAAACCCAGAATCCCACATTTTTTGCATGGAGACTCAGTAGATGGGTACTTTAGCTTTATGCTCCTTCCTACGACCCACCCTCTCAGCTTTCCATTGGAGAGCTGGGCAATGTCATCTCCCATAGGACCTTGATCTTTTTCACGCATTTGTTAACTGCAGTACCAGGGGACTTAGAAAAGGTCGGCCAAATGGAGACAGAGAAATTATATGATTGCTCTGTATAAATATATCAGGAGGTTAATCACCAGTGGAGAGAAAAAGCTATTTAATTAGAAGAATATGTTGGCAGAAGAGCAAATGGTTATGAACTGTCTGCCCATGAATATATTTAAGCTGGAAATTAGACAGAGGAATTTACTCATTAAGGAAGTGGGGATCTGAAACAACCCCAAAAAGAGGTGACAGAGAAAAAAATCCCAAGAAAGGGCTTGATCCACTAAGGAGCGGATCACCTAAAATGATAGCTGGCAGCTGGAGTGGACCGGACCCTGAAGCTCACAAGGTCCCTCCCCTTCCAATGCTTTTGATGCCAGTTTGAAGGGAAAACTAAACACGCATGCTCCTAACTTTCATATCTTTATGTTAAACCCTGCAACCTAAAGTACACTGAGAGGTATGAGCATCTCAACAAGGAAGAGAGAATCACAGGCAAGTGCTGTTGCTCTCTGAGGTTGTGCTGGACCTCTTCCTCTGGCTAGATAGAGCATAACACACGTTATGGCAATCAGACACTTCTGTAAAACATCCCAGAACAAGCATTTTGATTCTTGATGACTCTCTTTTACAGCTGACTACCTATTTGTTGAGTTATAACGCCTGTATGCCATGATGTGACGTTATCATACCACAGAAGTAGTCATTTTCCTTCTACATCATTTCTATTAATCTCAGAAGGGCACTGCATTTCTGCTATTTATTATTTACACTGCCGTGCCATCTAGATGTCCTCATTATGTCAGGACTCTGTGTGCTGAGCGCTACACAAATGCCTCAAAATGTTTGAAAGTTGGATTCAAGTTGGATATTAGGAAAAATTATTCTCGGAAAGAGTGGTGAGGTGTTGGAACAGGCTGCCCTTGAAGGTGGTGGAGTCACTGTCCCTGGAGGTGTTCAAGACAAGGTAGATGTGGCACTGAGGGATATGGTTTAGTGGGCATAGTGGGAGTGGTTTCGTGGTTGGCCAAGATGATCTTAGAGGTCCTTTCCAACCTTAATGATACTATGATTATATGATTCTATGACAAAGCTTATGGGATTTTCCATCCATAACACTGTACCAGTTAAAGCCCAATCAGTGTTAACAGCTCTGCAGCTGTAAAAATAGAAATATATTTTTATTTCATTTATTTCATTGTGGTGGTGCACCCGGGCAGTCACCTGTGCTCTTGCAATGAAGAGCTGGATAACTCCTGTTTCCCAACCTCAAAGTTGACAGTTTGAGACACAACTGTCAACAAATACTCAGATGCTGAGACAAAGGAGTAAAGGTGCCACAGGAAGGGAGATTCTCTGTTGGCTTGTCTCACACAGTGGCCGACACTCCTGTAGGATGGGTGGAGACTGTTTTTCTCCCATCTGGCAATGTCATACACCCCCTTGCCCTAGAGAAAATGACTGTCTAAGATTAAGTGGAGAACTGACCCCAGCAGTGTGTGTGAAGCTTTTAAAGCATCCACACAGTGCCAGCTTGCCACCTGTTATCTGCCGCATTACTGCAGAGGTGAGCTTGAAATCAGAGCTTCCAATTCCCAGAATTTTCACCAGCACTGGTCAACCCAAATCTCAATGTTGTTGGCCACCAGCTGCCAAAGAGAGCATCTTTAAGGAGCAGTGTCTGAGATTGAAACAGAAAAGCAGATTTCTCAGGCAAAAAAACTTAATGCGGCTAGTCAGGGAGACAGATGGCAGCTTCTCTCCCAGTAGCATCATGGGGGCCAGGGTTGCTCAACTCCTTCTTGCTGCACTTTGATATTTTCCAACAGTTGTACAAAATTAATTCCAATAAATTAAGCCTCTTGCAGGGACAAATGATCTGTATGAAAACTAGAGTGCTAGGGCAATCAGCCATTTGAAACTTGGTGATCTCAGAGGTAGGGAAGCAGCACCCTTTCACCGTAAAGCCTCACTTGTTGGCTATATCATGGACATTTGCTGAGGCAGTCAGGCAAGTCAGAGTGTCGGGCACTGTCAGTGAAGGAAATGAAACCAGGATCCAAAGCTCCTTCTCTATAACTGCAGCAGCAACAGCCCAGTGATTTACAGAGAAGAAAACAGGCCAGCATATCCAAGCACCCAAAAGCTGGCCTTCCTTAAGCACTCTATGGAGGCTCCAAGCCATAAATTCCTCCAGCCTGTCAAGAACCACTCCACATCTGACTTGAGCAGTAGGAAAAGCAGCTCAGCCTGTTGGAAAGATACGGTTCTGAGACCAAGATTCAACTTAATATTTACAAATTTAACTTTGCTCCAACATCTTTACTGCAGTTATCCAGCTGTTTATATCAGTTATTCTCTCTGTTTTAAGGCCGCTCAAGTGAAAATGGCATTGTTCATGTGACTTGGGGGGATGAATGATGAAGGAAGAGCATCTGGAACAGGTACATGTGTGCTGTTGCTTCTGTGCTGTCAGCACCAATCTCTCCTCAACTATGCAGCCGGCAACTATTACACTCAGCAGGGCTACTGCAGGATGTTTTTCTTCCCAAAATTTAGGAGTAGAAGACTTTCTAGGAGCCTGAGCCCGCTCATTTAAAAACTTATTTTCAAGAAGTATATAACGGTGTGCCCAAAGGTATAAAACATTCAAAATGAGACAGAAGATTTGAGAAATTTTTGTGAGCATTACTTAATATCAATCTGCATCTTTAAGTGTCCTTTATTTTTCCCCTTTACAAATACAGAACTGTTTACCCCTACTGCATGAAGTGCTTCAAATGGACAATGTGTTCCTTTTTCACAATGAAAGCGCTAATGTAAGTTAGTGATAGAGAATGAAGGAGTCAGAAACATGGGTGCTAGTCCTCTTTCTGTTCTAGCTCTGCCTCAGTTTCATGGCTATTAACCGGGTGCCAACCATTAACATTTGCTGGTGGCATGTTCCACTCCCAGTTATGTAGCACACTGAGATTAGTGCTCTAGGATGCTTTCAGGGCATATGGTGCCCTAAGACCAGAAAAGGCAACAAGCCACATGCAGCTAAAGGAGAGTTTGTTGCTATTTCCTGCTTTTTTTCCAGGAGAACTGAAGTGAATATTCAAATTACTTTTATATATATCCTGTTTTATACAGAGCAGACTTTAACTCCTTCTTCGCCGCTTATAACTAAGAAAGTACAATTGCTGGAAAAGCATGAGGGAAAGGCCTCTCCAGAACCATCACAGACAAATGAAGTAATTTGACACAAGGAAACTTAGTCTAGCAAAATGAAAGCAACTAAATATAAGCTCATGGGCTATTTTTACTATAATTTACCACCAATAAATGTGGTGGGAATCATAAGCACAAGCCTTGAAGAAGCAGAGAATCAGATTTTGTGCATGTTAATGTGGGACAGCACCTGAACAGGAGAACTTGATGGGCTCTATCCCAGGTTACTGTTCCCTGATCCCCATTTTGCATCACACTGGGGAAAAAAAATCACAAAAAAATTCTTCAGTGCCAGATTAGTTATGTATTTAAATGTATTTAACTTTAAACACTGAAGTCTCACTTTAAGAAATGGAGCCCCTGGACTCTGAAGACTTATGATCCATTTGAAGCTCTTCATATGGCTAACTGAAGAGCTGCTGGCTAGAGTGCGTTCCTGCCGCACCAAAGCAAATGTCTGTTCTTGTAGTACTGTGGAGTGGGTGCAGACACAACGGAAGAAATACGAGTCAGAGAGATAGCCAAGATGACACATAATGGGAAATTACCCTGCCCAATGATCTTCATTATCAAATGAATGTGCAGAGAGCAATGCATAGAGCGTGCTTTTCAAATAGCCACAAATTGTGCAACTAATTGCAGGACCAGACAGACAAGCTCTTCACAACTCTTAGCCCTGTTCTGCAGCTTGTTCCCTTCCCAGCTGGGGAAGTGGTGTGTAGCTTCCAGGAATCATGTGCCAGTGCCCAAGGGTGATGATGCTGCAGGCAACAGTCTTCTTTTCCTTTTGAATCTGAACTGTCACAATTTCTCTCCCTACAGAGCAGGAAACAGTGTACCAGCAAACCTCCTCCTGTCTTTTTATTTTATTCCCTTTTCTCTTTTTCTGCTGCTTTTATCTATGTGAGGAGACAGCAGAACTGCACCAACCCAGCAGTGGGAGTTTTGCTTACTCTGGAATATGAGTTTAAGGAGACATTGGCACTGGTGGGCAAATCTGTAATTTAGAACGCCCCTCAGCTTCTCTCTTTGAAAAAGCAAGTACCTCCCAGAAGCTATTGTGAGGAAAGGCTGAGAGAGCTGGAACTTCTCCTTAGCCTCAAGAGGAGTCTAAGGAAGGGAATCTCATCAGTGAATATTAATACCTGAAGCCAGGCTCTTTTCAGTTCTCCCTGAACTGAAGTTTCCCCCCAAGTTGAGTTCATGCTTTCGAGGGATATGAGACAAGTGAAGAGTAAAATTAGAAAGCTAAACTTTAGGAAAGCTAAATTCCAGCTCTTCAGGGAGTTAGACAATAAAACACCCTGGGAAACTGTCCTCATGATCAAGGGTGTGGAGCAGAGCTGTCAGATCTTTAAGGAGGCCTTCCTTGCAGCACAAGAGCTCTCCATTCCCAGGTGTAGCAAGTCAGGAAAGGAAGGCAAGAGATCTGTGCGGCTGAACTGGGACCTGGTCATCAAACTGAAGAGCAAGAAGAAAATGCACAGGCAGTAAGATCAGGGACAGGTACCATGGGAAGGGTATAAGGAAACTGCTAAGCTGCACAGGGATAGGGTCTGGAAAGCCAAGACCCAGTTTGAACTGAACTTGGCTAGGGATGCCAAAAAGAACAAGAAGGGCCACCTCAATCAGAAAAGGAAAGTCCAGGGTAGTGTACCCCACCTTGTGAGTGACACAGGCAAGCTGGTAACAACAAACACAGAGAAGGCTGAGGTACTTAACTTTTTTGCCTCGGTCTTCTCTCATAACTGCTCACCACACAGCCCTCGGACATTTGTTTTGGGAACTGGGGAAGCTACATCCCTCCCACTGTAAGTGAAGATCAGGTTTGTGACCATCTGAGGAACTTGAACATCCACAAACCTATAGGTCCTGATGAGATGCATTCCAGAGTCCTGAGGGAATTGGCTGATGTAGTCACGAAGCCACTCTCCATGATATTTGAAAAGTCGTGGCAATCAGGTGAAGTCCCTGGTGACTGGAAAAAAGGTAATGTCATATCCATTTTTAAAAAGGGTAAAAACAATGACCCCGGGAACTACCAACCTGTCAGTCTCACCTCTGTGTCAGGGAAGATCATGGAACAGATCATCCCGGAAGCTATGCTAAGGCACACAGAAGGCAGGGAGCTGATATGGGAGAACAAGCATGTCTTCACCAAGAAGGACAAATCCTGCTTGACCAGCCTAGTGGCCTTCTATGATAGTGTCACTCATCAATTGATAAGGGAAGAGCCACTGATGTCATCTACCTCAACTTCAGTAAGGCCTTTGACATGGTAACCCACATCTTCCTCTCCAGATTGGAAAGATGTAGATTTGATGTTCAAATGGACGAAGAACTGTCTGCAGGATCAAGTCCAGAGAGTGGTAGTCAATGGCTCAGTGTCTAGATGGAGATCGGTGACGAGTGGTGCCCCCTGGGGGTCAGTGCTGGGGATGATATTCTTTAATATCTTCATCACTGACACATTAACAGTGGGGACGAGTGCACCCTCAGCATGTTTGCTGATGACACCAAGCTGTGGGGTGCGGTTGACTCACCAGAGGGACAGGATGCCATCCAGAGGGACCTAGTTAGGCTGAGCAGTGGGTCCAGGTGAATCTCATGAGGTTCAACAAATCCAAGTGCAAGGTCTTCCACGTGGGTAGAGGCAAACCCTATTACCAATACAAGCTGGGGGATGAAAGGATTGAGCACTGCCCTGCCAAAAAAGACTTGGGGATACTGGTGGATGTGAAGCTAGACATGAGCCAGCCATGTGCCGTCACAGCCCAGAAAGCCAACCGTATTCTGGGCTGCATCTGAAGAAGCATGGCCAGCAGGGGGAGGGAGGTGATCCTGTCCCTCTACTCTGCATTGGTGAGGCCTCACCTGAAGTACTGCATCCAGATGTGGAGTCCTCAGTACAGGAGAGACACAGACCTGTTGGAGCATGTCTAGAGAAGGGTCACAAAAATGATCCAAGGGATGGAACACCTCTCCTATGAGGACAGGCTGAGAGAGCTGGGGCTCTTCAGCATGGAGAAGAGAAGGCTCCAAGGTGACCTGAGAGACGCCTAAAGGGGAGCTCCAGGAAAGAAGGCGACAGACTCTTTAGCAGGGTCTGTGGTGACAGAACAAGGGAAAATGGTTTCAAGCTCAAAGAGAGTAGATTTAGGTTAGATAGAAGGAAAAAATATTTTACAGTGAGGGTGGTGAGGCACTGGAACAGGTTGCCCAGTGAAGTGGTTGATGTCCTGTCCCTGGACACTTTCAAGGTGAGGCTGGATCAGGCCCTGGGCAACCTGATCTAGCTGTGCATGTCCCTGCTCATTGCAGGGGAGCTGGACTATATGGCCTTCAGAGGCCATCAGATGGCCATCAGATGGCCTTCCAACTCTACGGATTCTGTAAGTCTGTGAACACCAGGAGCAATTCTATGTTTTTTCAGCAGATGAGCACTGGCACAGGTTGCCCAGAGGCTGTGTGGTCTTCTCCTTGGAGATCTCCAAAGTTCACCTGGACGTGGTCCTGCGCCCCCTGCTCTGGGTGGCCCTGCTGGAGAAGGGGTCAGGCCTTATGGACCCAGAGGTCCTGGCCAACTTCAGCTATTTCAGGATTCTGTAATTCAGTAGGATAAATAGTCTGACAGGAATGCTGATGAAACTCATCTTCTGATAAACTCCACAGTTTGCTACCAGTAGCTCCAGTTAAACTAGAGGTGGGAGCAAGGTGAGGAAGAAATTGAAATATTTTTTAGATTAAATACAGATGAAATGAGGGGGTAGGCAGAGACTCCACAAGAAAATAAAATCTGTAATTCCCTTTATTCTAATTACTTCTGAGGTGTAGGAACATAAGTATCCTTAATCTGATCTCAGCTTGCTGAATTAAACAAAACAAATAATTCCCACTGAGAGAGAGATTCTGAAGGGGAAAGGAGGGGAAGAAAAGCGAGGAGAGATGAGGAAAAAAAAAAACACAAGCAAGCAACGTTTTTCAGAAACAGTTCACTACTTAAGAAAAATGCTCCCGGCACTGATGGGTGAATGTTTACCTTCAGGCTCTGCAGGATCTCACCCTTGAGCAGCTCCTACTCAATAGCAGCATCTTCAAATGCACAACTGTTACAATTGCAGAGTACTCCAAATCTTGGATAATTTTCTTGTGTTTGCCTCTTCCTGTGCTTTGCTACCCAATTGTACCAAATCCCAAGCATGGATTGCCATGTAGGACTGAAGGCTCCACAAACCACAGGTGATGGATGGGGAGCAGAGCAGCTGACAGAAAAACAAATGTACAAATGTGTGGAGTCTGGTGATCTTTAAAAGGAAACTGAAGTACGATCAGGAAACTTACACCAATTATGTATTTGATACAAGATTACAGGATCTACTTATGAGATGCAGGAAAATAGTTACAGAATTTAATAAATTCAGTAATTATAGAATTTACTCAGTTCAATATTAAATGAAATTTAACAGTAAATGGTATAATTATACAGCAAAGAAGTGTGGTCAAGAGTTGAAAACTGAAGCCAAAATCAAGATTCCTTGCTTCCTTCCAGTTCGTCATTGACCTTGTTAAAGCTGCACAATGTGATTCACTTTACTGGCTGCTGAAATGATTTTTACTGATGCTCTATTCTTATACCTATATTATTTTGGCATACCTACCAGAAATATTGCAGCATTCAAATTATTGAAGCAATCACAGACAATTTTCCATGCAAATTCTGCCTAAATAAATTCCTCAGGACTTAGCCATTTCGACAGCCTGATTGTGGCATTATAAGTCTGACATAAAAGCTAAAATTATGTGTATATAACCCATATAAATGATGTAATAGCAGATGCAGAGAAAATAGAAATGTAAGAAGAAACAGAAAAACCTCTGGGCCGTTCTCCAAGAGAAGTCTCTGCGGATGAAGCTATTACAGGAAAACAGAATTAAATGTGACAAATACATACTTTAAAACATCAGGAAACTGGAAGAACAGAGATGTTAAAAAAATAACCGTGAGGTGAAAACAGAGAAGTACTTAATGAAACCATGTATGCCTTGCTTCAAGTGTGCCCCTTTGGTCTGCCTGTAACTATTGCAACACTGATGTTAATGTTTTCACCCTTGACAAGAGTTACAGAAGACAGGCATGTGTGGAATTCCGCAGCCATCCCCAGGGCACAAGGCTGCCTTGCTTCTTCTTTCTATTTTTTGTAGACAAAGTACGGATTAGTAACCTTGCATGCCTGAAATTGCCAAATTTAATCCACAGAGCCCTAAATCCATACATATTACACAGTGAGAAAGCATTACAAAATCTTTCTTCTTGAAATGAGAATGGAGATGTTTTCATACCATATGATTTATAGCTAATAATTAAGGGGATCATTAGTGAAGACATGTACAAAAATTCTTAAGTCTGCCATGATCAGGCTGCCTTCTGAACAAGTGGAATTGCCACTTGTATCACCATGTTTGGTGCAGGTTGTTTCAGGCATATGCAATCTTTTCTTTCCACATGCAAAAACATCAGCTGATCAGTTCTGCTGTCTTTCCACATGTCCTGAGAATGAGGCTGTCCATACAGCTGTATAGAAGACTTTCTCAGTTACAACTTTGGGTAAACTATGCATTTTCTCTGCTCCAGTACAGCGTGATCAGTCCCTTTCTTCTTACTGATACTTAGAGTGTGCAGAAGAAGCTATTCCAGATGGGAACAGTCTCCTGAACGTATGTCCTGCACATAGCAAATAGGTGTTGCAACATAGTCTGGGCCTCCAGGCACTCCTGCAATACAAACAATAATAACTGAACAATCTGCTGATGTGATAATAGCAGTGTCTGTCATGTTTGCTTTAAACTAGGTAAAGATGTCCCTGTCCTATGTGAGTGAGAAGGGAATGAACAGCCATGCTATCCTTATCTGGCAGCAACACTGCTGCGTGTCCTCATGTCTTGCTTTTTCAGCAGCTCTTCTGCCTTCTGAGGAGCTGGGAAATAATCTGACTCCAAACCTGCCGAAGTTATAAGAAAAAAACTAATAATAATTTTGTCAGACTCTTCAGTGTGGCTAAATGTGGAAGCTGCCACACCAGCTCTCTCCACCACCTTTCACCTTCTCAGTTGGCACACTGAAACTGAGGCCACCAAGGAGAGTCCATGTTCAGGCATGCTCAGGAGCCAAGACACCCACAGGCTTGCTAAGCACAGACCTGACTTCAGCAAGGTGTCAATTCAGGAAGAGCAGCCTTTGTCTCTAGCTATGCTTTCTTTCCTGTCCTCTCCTCCAGGCCTGGTGGGTCAGCTCAATGCTGCTGCTCCATCTGTCCCCCACAGCAGCTCCTGCCTTGTCTCAACTCCTTCTCCTTTGAGTTTCTGTCTTCACTTCCTGCCCTCACCATTGAGGACACCATTCATTGTTGCTGGTGCTGCAACAAATTCATGGCATGAAGAAACATCATTGATGAAATCAGGATTGAAAGCTGCCTAGGCTGTAGTCATCATACAGTAGTAGAGTGCAGGTGATGCAGCTACTGGGTCCCCTGCTTTGGTGTTCTTTACCCCAAAACATGACCCATGTTTTCTTGGCCCACAGCAGAGAACCAGCCTAAATGACATCACAGCCCCTCCAGTGTTGACAGATCAGCATGTCACTTCTCAGGAGCACTAACATTTTGCTCCTCATCTCAGGAACTCTGTTTTTTGGGCTTCCACTCTTTTTTAAAGAAAGCTGTTACCTCTTTCTTGTAAGGACATTGGGATATCACTTACCCCAAACTTTGTTACTGGAATGTTCTTCTCAGAGAGCATGAAGAAAGAAACAAAACAAAACTACACAAAAGCTGATTTCAGTACAGAATACAAATTCAAATAATGCCAGCAGTGAACAAAGCATCGGTGAGTAATGCTAATGAAAAAAAATAAAATCCAAGCTTAAAGGGTTTTTATAGTCTTTTTTTTACCATTGTAGGATAATTATTGCTGTTCTAATCTACTCATTTTACCCTGGTTTTTGTTTTTCTTTAATTGCATGATCCTCTTTTATTCTTGGCAATTTAAGATTCAAAAACTTGTTTAGGTAAATGGAACAAATTATTTCAGTTGCCAGTCCTGTTCTTCATAAATATTTGCCTGTGGCACAAAACCAGTTCACATTTTGACAAAGCTGTTGGGTAGGACCGTAAAAAGAGAGTCTCAGATGCAAAAGAAAGTGTGTGGAATATGTGGCAAAGGGAAACTTCCTCAATACTGACTGACGCTGTGCTTAGCCATTTCAGAAGCAAAATCTTGAATTTATACTGAACTCACACACAGTTAATGCTCAGCAGTCGGACAGCAAGTGGTCACTCTGTTCAGATAATTTGGATGGTCATGCTCCAAAATCCTCCTGCAGCAGCCAGGTCTCACTGATGGGCTTAGCACAGTGGTGTAGGAAAGTGAAAGCTTTGAACCGAGACAAAATGCATTCATTTCTTAACTGAGGCAAAACTCCCATTCACTTCCACTGGATCCCACATGGCAAAGCCCACCTTGTCCTCACTTGGAGTTCTGCCTGGGTAAAGAGCACAGGTTTTCACTCTGTGAGCTCAAGCTCCCAAACAGTGTGGAATGACAAGCAGTTTTAAGTGATTAACTTGTGTAGTTGATTGCCATGTTCCATCCCCATAATTAAAGAACTATAGATGTTATAGCTAAGGAGTGCTTTAGCATAAGCTTAATTGCATATCTTCTCATCAGTGAATCAAATACCTGTGATGCAGTGAATAATTTGTCTCCACTTTGGAAATGAAAACTCTGAGGTGTGAAACAGTTTAAGAAATTCACAGACACTGTCAATATTTATAGTCAGCTACTTAGCGTCCTTGATTTTTTTTTCTAGCTCCCCATTTTGTCCCTTGGGATTGAATATATTTCAGCAACTGTCAGACTTTGCATATTGAGGCGAAGGAGTAAGAAGAAAAGAACTGATGTTACATTATTAATGTCACTTCATTCCTATTACTGTTGTTCTACTCTTCAGTCTGAAAAAATAGTTCAGACAAGTTCAGAGCAAACCTTTGAAAAATCAGTCTCAGCTGTGTGTCAGCCTTTGGGAGAAAAATGGATTTCTTTCCCGTGTGAGTTTCTTAGCTGTCATATTATATCTTCATTTAGAAGCATTAAAAGATCATTTGAATGATCTCTGGTCTGATGTATGTTTGAAGTGACCACAGAGAACATATATTTTCCCCAAAGAAAATAACCTGGAAATGAAGGAAGAATACCTTCTGGTGAACGTTTGACAGTAAAAAATAAATTAAAAAAATAATAATAATCATGAAAATGCTGGCACATTTCTGCAAACAGGCAGCAGTGTTTGTTTGTTGTTTACCAAAGGCTACTTAAATAGCTTGTCTAAGGAAATTTATTGGCTCCCACTTGAGCCTGGAAGCTGCTTGCAAACTGACCATTTCTTCTGGGATTCAAGTTTTGCCCTCAGTCACCTGAGACATATTACATTTATTCCTTTCTTGACTGCAAAACTAAACCTCTGAAAATTTGTACTCTTTTTACTCAAAATTGGGTTCTCTTTGGTCACAAATACGACTTAAGGCTGTAATTGAACAGCTTCTGCCTGTGACCTCCAGAGCAGGCCCCTGTAGGCAGAGCAGGCCCGTGCAGGCTTTTCATCAACCCTGTCCTAGGATGTGCTCCCAAAGGCCTGCCTAGAATCCAGCAAAAAGTTCGTGGCTGGATTTGGGTCCCTGTAGAGACAACTCGGACATGAAATCAGGATGGCACTGATTTTACATTGCCATTGAAGTGTATGAGATCTTCTCAGTGCTGACCTGAATTTCTGAGCAAACTGTGCCCATTCCCATTGTGTGCCCTGGAGAAGAAGAGGACTGTCACAGCCCACACTGTGGCAAAACTGCAGCAATTTGGAGGCAATATTTAACACCCCCAACTCATTGCAGGAGATACACATGCCCAATGCTTTTACTTTTTTAAAGGGAGAGAAAAGGAAGTACAGCTGAGCCAGAGTGGTCACTGACCTGAAATGGCATTTTAAAAAAAGAAAAAAAAAAAAAAAAAAGAAGTTTCATCTAAAAGTTTCATGTACTGCAAGCAGCAGTATGCCTGCTGCATGTGGAATCTGAGGATGTGGTTGACTTTGACTAGAGCCAACACCAAACCCAGAGAACCTGCTGCCAAAAGCATGAGGGCTGCCATCACAGGGAGAATTCTGAGGCCCAGGGGCTTGCATCCATAATCCCTCAGAACATTGCTTTGGGAGGACAGCATTAACACCTGTGCTGCCCCTCTGTATCAGTCTGTCTTTCTCCTCTCTTTGACTCTTAGAAAAAGTTAGGGCCTTTCCTGTTTCTGATTTTGTAACTCAAGAATCAACCCCATCAAAGTGGATGTTTTTAATCACTTAGAAGCTGCAGGATTTTCTGGCCTGTAAAAGAATGGGGAAAAAAAAAAAAAAAAAAGGAAAAGAAGCATGTGACTGTCTTTTGACTAGCATATGTAGCAATCTGGGACAGATGTGTCAACCAAAATGTCAACCAGTAGCATTCCTTCACTAAATGGCACTTTGTTAACTGTGGTATCCCGAACTATAAAATGACACAAGCCACTCGGCTAAGGGCTCTATTACTGGGTAGGGTATAATCTGTAATGCTGTGAAAATAACATGTGGGGAAAAAAAACCCATACTGTTCTCTAGTGGCTGTGTGGAGTCCATGGTTTCAGCCACAAGCTGGGGGTGGCAGATGACAGCTCTGGTTTCCTGATCCAGCCTCTGCAAATGGTTTTTGCTTCACAGTCCTCCATACTGCTTGGCCTTTCTGCACCTGCCATTTCTTTTCATGTCTTAGATTTTCATTTTATTTGTTGTTTGCTTATTTCACTGCAAAAGCCTCACACTCTTCCCATCCTCATCAGGATGCCCCTCTGCAGCAGATGAGTATCGGGTTTCCTGTTTCAATAGGATGGAGAAATTGAAGAGTGGAAATTAAATTACTAGTCCACATTCTCAGACCTCCCTGAATCAAAGCAATATCTTCTGGGGTTGTAGAGCTGTCCTCTCACTATAAGATCATGTCTTTCCATCTAGCTCAGAGATAATAGTATCTCTGTAACTAATTCCTGTGGTTCTTGTGAGAATCTACCATCCATCTTGTTGAAAATCGAAAGCTGTATAAAATGTATTACTGAATAAAGATGATGATAAAATCACAGGACAGGTGGAAAATGATAGGTATTCTCTTCATTTTCAGATTTTAACCTGTGGCAACAGGACATACCTCCTGGAGCCTTAGCTCCCATTCTGTATTGCTGCAGCACTTTTCCAAAGGGACTACAGATGGATGCTGCTTAAGGAGAGAAGATCAAAATACGTAGGTCACTCTGAAAGTAATTCCACCTATTTATTTTCATGGAAACTACAACAGATATAAAGAGCACAACACTATTTCATAGAGCAAATTCTCAGCTACAGAACACTATTTTTCATAGCATAGTCACTACTATTAGCTATGCATTTTCACCAGCGATGAACAAGAGCCTGCATGCCACACTCAAAATCTGCACTCGCAGAGGTGACCTACTGTTTCACAGCTGCTTTGACAGTGCTATATATAGGAAAATACTGTCCGTGGTGTCCATCTCTCATCAGCCCAAACAAATGGAAGTCAGAAGATGCCAAGTCCAGAATATATGCTGAGTGTGGTAGGACAGCCCAGCCCAGATTGGCAGTGTACTGGTATTGGGCATGGTGTTATTGTGTTGTAAGAGAAAGTTTGTCTTCTTCTCTGGCCTGACTCTGGAAGTTCAAACCTTCAGCTTAGTCAGCATTGTGATGTAGAAGTCAGAGTTGATGGTTTCTCTGGGCTCCAGGAAATGTAGGAAGTTCACCCCTTTCCTATCCCAAAAGACAATGCACATCACTTTACCAGCTGAGGGGCGTGTCCTGAACTTTTTCTTCAATGGGGAATTCACTTCATGAACTGTCGTTTTGACTCAGACTCATAGTGATGACACCACATCTCAGCGTTGGTAATTATGTGACCCAGGAAACTGCCACCTCCAGCCTTGTATTAGTTCAGCAGGTCCTGACAAACTTGCCTACATTGTTCTTTCTGTTCCTATGTGAATATTTGTGTGACCAATCTGATGTAAACTTTGCGATATTCCAATGTTGTCATGATCATCGTTAACGCATTGAAGACGATATTCAGCTCCATACACACTTCTCAGTTTGTAATCCACTGATTTGCTCAGATGAGCTGATCAAGACACTCTTCTTTTCAAGGTATGACAGCTGTGCAGCCATCTAGAATGTGGCTTGTCTTTCACATTGCTGTCACCACAACTGAAACACACCTCACTGTGCTGACATACACAGTTCGGTCTCCGTAAACATTCAATAAATGTCAGTGAATGAGAATGGGTGCAATTTTTCCACACCTTTGCTTCATACACGCTTCCATGTCGGATACCATTTTGTCAGATTGCCCCTCTGCTGCCATCTGTTGCATGGCTACAACATGTAATGGAATACTGGTAGGAAGATTCATACTCTACTGCTAAACCACCAACATCTGCCTCTGACACAATGAGCCAGCATAATAAAACATGAGGCGTTTCTTTTGGAGCAACCCTCACACAAGGTGTTGTTTTGAGATTGTTATAGACCATGACAATGAGACAGGAAAAATGTTAATTTGGTGGATTTTTTATTGCTTTGACATAATTCAAAGAACAGTATTCCAATAGTTAAGAAATCCCCTCCTAAGATTTTCTGCCTTTTCCTGCTGTATCCCTCAAGGGTTAAGCCACCAACACAGCTCCACAGATAGGACTGAATTCCAAGGAGCTTGTGTAAGCCTCTGGAGATCTAAGAAATTGGAGGCAACAGTTTCAAATTCAAGGAGGGCTGGGCTGCATCGGAAGGAAGGGATGAGGGAAGAGGATGGAGCTTTGGATGGCAATTTTTAGATCCCAAACTAGCTGTGACATAGACTTTTTACAGATGCATCTGGTTCAACAGCACAGAGGACCCAGCACCTGGGCCTGTTTCCAGCAGCCTGCTGTCCCTGTGGCCAGGGAGGGGGCCCATTTCTAGCACAAGACATTGAGAAAATCAGGCAGCTTTGTGTACAGGCAGTAACAGGCAAATGCACAGGAACAGCAGCATTAATGTAAATCTATTTTTGTAGCCAGCTGGTGCAAGAATTGGCCTTTAAGCCAGACAGATGCTGTTAAACTTGGCCCAGAGTCCAGGACAAAGGTTTGCCTTGTTTAAAGTCAAAATTATTGCTGGCATGGCTATGTTGTTTCAGAGTATGGAGAGTTCATACTGCTGAACAGCACACCTATGTATAGAAAATCCTTTAATTATGCAAGTTATAATCTATCTCACTTGAAATTGGATTTATTTTTTTTTTCCTCTTTTTTTAGCCCCTTCATTTCCAAATATTTTAACACAGCTAAGTGCTCTCCTAGGCCAAGAAGGAATATAGGGATCTTCTATGCAACAGAGGAAGTTTGCAAGTAGAGTTAAACTGTGGAGATATACCAGCAAGTCCTCTTAGTGGAGATGATAGAGTTTGTAACGGCAAAGGAGATGTATATCTAAATGGCCTACTCATAATTGCAAACTCCTTCTAATGCAGACTAAACTACTGTTTATTTTGTTATTCTGATAAGCACTAGCTGGTGATAAAATACAGAAGTACTAGACTTGAAGCTATTAACCTTTGGCCTCTAGTTACTGTGCCACTTAAAATAATAAATCTTTCCAGAGATTCTATAAGAAAAAAAAAAAAAAGGCAACACAACAGTACAACAGTAACAACAACAAATCAGACACCAGCATGAGTTAGGTTCCAAACAGTTTCAGCACAGATGAGATAGAGCCTTTCATCAGTTTTGGAAACTTTCCTTGTCCAATTAGAGAATACAGCTGGTCAAATAGCATCAGGTCTGTTGAGCAAGAAGCAGGCACAATGTGCAAGCACTTGCAGCATCAATAGGGACCATTGTTCAGAAAATATTGCTATTGAAATGTTGTAAATGCAAATAGAATTAACTTCCCATTCATCTTCCACTGTTGCACACTGTTTATTTTACTGCATTATTTGAATAAAAGCACAGCCTCTCATGTTCCTGTAGGTCCTGTATCACCTAACAAGGGTCTGATTGTTTGCATTTGTTGCTCTTCCCTTCCTCCCTGCTGAGTTTCTAGCAGAGATTTGGGCATAAACGAAACCCCTACTCAAATTGTTGTTTCCCTTACAAGTATGTTATATAATGCCAATTTCTTCTGAATAGTATTCTGTGCAAAGCCCTTTATGTCACTCTTCTGTTCTGGGAACAAAAGACACTTGTTCATTTACAGAGGAGAATCAAAAGGCCATATTCTTTCAGGTAATGGCACACTTCCATTGATCAGCTTTCTCTCCTGTATGTTGCCAGCTCCAGTTCTTGCTTCAAAAGAGAGTAAGATGTCAGATCCCAGAAGAAGCTAATCACACTTGACTAGCTACACTGTGTCCTGAATTATGAGTGTCACAAAATAACATAAGTCACTGAAACGAATACTCTTTGATCACTTCATTTCTTTTACAGTGTCAACCTTCCTGTTTTCCCATGGTGTCCTTGCAGATTTAAAAAAGTCTTTTCTGTAATGAGTAGAGTATCATTCTCTTATTGACAGTAAACAGGCATCTCCATGTTAATTAATTTATCTACAGTCCAGAATGGCAGATACCACAAAAGTGGTTTCATATGTGAGGGTGAGTGTGTGTGTGTGAGAGAGAGCAGAGGGAGGGTGGGGGGATAACTCTAAACTGAGCTTTCTTGACTCCTTCCACCAATGCTGCAGCTTTTTAAAATCATCCTGTTTTTGTGGGACCTACATAACACTCCACTATATGGAAGGGAATCTTACAATCTTACAATGACCTCCCCTTCTGTGGGAGGTCAATTAGATCCAGGCCACTAAACAGGGTCGATGGACTTGGTTGTGTCTATTGCTTACTCATTCTCTGGCATTTGCTAGTAGTAAGGAGGACAAAAATGACAGGGAGAGTGGAGAGTGTCTCTGCTGTGACCTGATGTGGCTAGTACTGATCCTTTCCAATCCCATCTTCTCTTCAGCTGACACAGTCACAAGATCACAGAGCAAAATGAGTACCTCTGGAGGTCTGTCTTCCATCCTCCTACTCAGAACTGAGGGCTAGTGGTAAAGCAAGATGCTTGGGACTGCATCTAGTTGAGATCTCAGTATCTACAAGGATATAGATCCACAACCTTTCTGGGCCACTGTATTAATATTTGATTGTCTTTGGAGGATAACATTTTTCTTGTATCAAGGAACCCTTTTATATATGTAGAATGACCATTTGCTAAACTTCATAACTACCTGCCAGCCTACTTCTCCAGCCTGTCCAGGTCCCTCTGAAGATTAGCCAAGCCCTCAAGGCTATCAACTGCTTACCCACAGACTCACTGAGAGGGAACTTGTTGTCATCATCTTCACCATTAAAAAAGATACTAAACAGTATTGCCCCAGTGTCAGTCCCTGAGATACACTGCTAATGACTGGCTTCCAGTTTCTTCAGGCCATGGACCACTGAAAAGCTGATTTTCACTCTCTTGTCATCCACTCATCCCCACTGTATCTCACCACTTCAGCAATTTTAGTGATAATGCAATCATGGGTAACACAGGGAAAGATGTATGGAGAGAAATTATGAGCTCTATGGATGAGGAAAGCACAGAAAGGAGATTTGTTTTTTATGATCCTAAATTACCTTCTGCTGGACACCCACCTGTTGGACAGTTTTGTGTCCTCCAAACCTTCCTAAAATGGATACGATCCTTGAATTTTCTTCTGTTTGGGAAAATCTTCTGAGAAGAATTCCAAGCAAATCAGAAGAGAAGCATGAATCCTGTGCAGTGCTCAAGCAGTGAGTCTCAACAAAAGCTGGTACATTTTATCCAAACATGTCCATGCACTGAGGCCAAATTCAACTATAGTTCACCACATCCAAACAGAATCTGAAGGAACTCAGTACCTGGATTAAATCTGCATCCTTGCAGCAGGCTTGAAACCTGTACTCTGACCATCTGCAAGTATCTACTGTTTGTGACAGGCAGTACTTGAACCCTCCTAGGTAAGATTTTGTGCTACCCTGTCAGCCTGGTAATGCTGCAAGGGCAGATAGGCATGTGGAAATAGGCACAACATAGCAGGGCTCATCATGTGGAAGGAAAGTGAGATTAAAGGATGTTTTTATAGCCTTCCCTCCCTAAAACATCCCTTGCACACAGTGAATGCGTAGTCATAAGAACACTCCAAGGAACTCCTGAAGCAAAATGATGTAGAGAAAGAAATCAGCTCTTCCTTTTGTAACTTAAGCTAATCTAAGAGACAGCACAGAGGTGGTGCCTTGCTTCCAGGGTCTTTGGCTTTGATCACAGGGCCTCACTTGTGAGTCTGAGATAGTTTACCATGCCAGGATTCCCAGGACACTTGCAATGGAGCCAGAAATCTTGTGTAGCAAGAGCTATGGAATTTAAGTTACAGAAACTCAAGTTTGTCTTATATATCCAGCTGAGGTGTATCTCAGTGTCAGGGCTATGTCTGGCTGCACACCCAGCACACTTTTAGCCATTAGTTCTCTGCATGGTCCCAGCATGGACAGCACCAATACAAGGTGACTGCCAGAGCTTGCAGCCACCTTCACAGCAAAGCTTTGACCTAAACTCTGCAGGAGCTTTCACAGTAGAAATTTTGGGAAATTCCCCTAGGGAGCTCTTGCTGTGCTTGGACTGTTCTAGGCATCATTTGTGCTAGTACCTAGGGTGGAGGATCTGGTTGCATCAGGGACTCCCACAAGGCGGTTTGTGCTGAAGGACCGACCAACCTCAACTTTTATGAGACACTTCTAAACAGCCATTGAAACTGTTCCTGCAGATGCAGAAATAGTTACATAGAACAGCTTTTTGCCCATAGTTAAGACAGTTAGGAGATATTTTGTTCATAGATTAAGATGATCTACAGCAACTGATCATGTGTGTGCTGGAATGGTCATGTAAGACCCTGATTCAGCAAGACCACAAGCACTGAGCAGAGTGGCATTTCAGGGATCTCACTCAATGGAGCAGAAAGCATTGCTGCAAGAAGCCTTGCAAGAGGGACCCCCACTGCCATGTGATAGTGACCAAACGTTCTATTTATAAGATGTGATTTCCCACAAGAGCATGAATATATGCCAAGACCCACTAAATTAGGATTTTTTTAAAAAAAAAACACTCTCCAAGAAACAACAGATGTTACACATTTGTTGGAAAGATGTGCAGGATTTGAAGCCTTAGATCTCTCTAGTTATTTCCATCAGGATCTATAAACTTGAACACAAATTTTGTATGAAAAAATGATAAAAAATATCCTGCTAACATGCAGTTGCTTTGGGGGGAGCTGTATCTTCTCCCCAAGAGGAGCAGAGGAAACATAGGGTGAGGAAAGCTGTTTTTTCAGCAGTGTGGTGCATTTCCCCTTCTCCAGGTCTGCACACTGTGCTTCAGGACTCACTTCCCACTGCCAAGATTGGTGGCAAGGGGTGGCATGTGGCACCCCATGGAATCCAAATTGTTCTGCCAGACAGCCCCCAGCTCTGCCGGTCCCACTTCCCTACTTCTATTCTACCCCAGCCTGAAAACAACATTAAAGAGTCTGGATAAAAACAAAACAACAACAACAAAAAACACCCACATAATTCCCATAGGTTCAAAACACCACTATCTTCAAGAATTTTGTCTTCTCTGGCCAAATACATACTCCAATTATACAGGCTTATCACTGCTATCATGAATGTATTTTTGCTCTTATAGTAAACACACAGTGTCTGGATTGCCACCCAGAAAAAAAAAACGAGAAATACTGCTGTAGGCAACTGGGAATCTGTCCAGGACTACCCTTCTGTGTGTTCCTCGTGTGGGATTTGAGAGGTTTAATCTTGTTTGTCTCAGTTCAAATCTAGTAAAGAAAGTTATTCTGTATTTGCATTACCATGAAGGAGCACACTCTCTTAAAATCACCCCCTTCTCCTGCATGTGGTGTGTCTCATTACACGTGGAAGAATCAGATTCCCAGAGGAAGTGTTCTAGACTAAAAATGGTGGTGACCATCCCATCAGTTGCTATAAGGATTGTGCAGGTTCTAACACTGCTCTCAATTTTTACAATCAGTTTTTGATTTTTTCTGTGTAAATACCCAATACTTCTGAAAGATCAACCTTGAAATAGTTTTTCATTAACTCTGTGTTTCAGCACAGTCCTACTAATGTCGCCTACCGAAAGACTGAACTTTTAAAGAGATGCAAAAAATTTGCCTTTACTGTGACTCTGATTTTAAAAAGACTTCAGTTTATTCCATCCTGCCAGAAAATTGTTCAATACGTGCCATGCTAAATATGATTTTATTCAGAGCAGGGGTGAATTGAATATATATAATACATATATATATAAACATATAAAAGTAGATGTATCTGATTAGTATGCTATATATATTAGTCATATAACAGATCCAGGCTCCACTACGGATAGAGCAAATATGGAACTGGAAGCTCTTATCATCGGGAGTTTCAAATCTAAGAAGAGGTAGGTTCAGTGGTGGTTGGGTCAAATTGGATAGGTGCAGAGACAGTGGCAGTGGGATGTACGCATGTTAGGTAGGATATGAGGGGAGGGGAAGGGAGGGGAGGGGAGGGGAGGAGAGGAGAGGAGAGGAGAGGAGAGGAGAGGAGAGGAGAGGAGAGGAGAGGAGAGGAGAGGAGAGGAGAGACATTCTGTTCCCTTTTCACATAACCAAGGTTGTGCATAGTGTGAAAAGGCTAAAAAGGATGTGGTTTGGCAGTACAGGGTGTTAGGAAGAGATTGCATCTAGAAGTTCCTGCATCTTCTGTGACTTTCCCACCTTTTGATCCTTCTCTGAATATTGCGAAATGTCACTGTCTAGCTCTTACTATAGTTTCCATTAAAGAAAGTCAAAGTACTTTATTAAGTCAATGTTACTGTGCCCACTAATGTATAGAGAACAATGGATTTGCAAAAGCAGGCTTTTTACCAGTAAAAATCTCTGATTTAAGAAAAGTACAGGTCCATTTGAGAATCTTAGTGGCGAACAGATCTATTGTGTTTAAAATATTTGCTCCTACCCTAATTCAAACACTTCTCCTTAGGGCTGGCACTAGTTTTCTTTCAGATGAGTCCTGCTCAGAAAAAGCTGCATCAGACTGCCCACACTACAATAAAAAAGATATTTCCAGTGTTTCCTTCACAGATGATAGATTGATCTGGGCAAATGAGCACACTGCTGGAATGCCCCTGAATGTAGTAGTTCCCTTCTTCATTAACTGCAGGCACTGTAGCTGTGCATCTTCTCACAAGAAGTATCCAAGAAACAAAAATACAGCAAAGGTAATTCTCCCTTCTCTGAGATGATTCTTTCATTGCCCTCTCTGGACCTGTACCCAATTTACAAAGCTTCAAGGAGAAAAGGAGCACAGACATCATCTGAAGCAAATGGAGGATCTGTACCTCTGCAAAGCTCAAATGTAAAATCAAAAAGAATACAGCAGTGCTCCACACATATGAAAAAGTACAAAAGCGTTTTACAGGACCTGAAGGTGAACAGCACTGTTCCCAATGCCTCAGTGATAACTTTATTCTCAGAGGCTGCCTGACCTCTCTGTCCTGTCTAGAAATGGGGATGAAGAAGCAAGATGATTCTGAAGAACAGTTTGGACATCCATCTCTCTTGGGTTTTGGGGTATCAAACTGTTGTTCCTGCACAGATATGTAGGTAGATGAGCCTTGCTAAGGTCCTAGGGAAGTCCCCAGAGACTCATAGGGAGCCTTAGAACACCAATGCCATGTTGCTCCCTTCTCATGTGCCTGAGGCTGCTCTTGGGAGACAAATTTGTGCTGGGGTCATAGGCTGAGCTCAACATCCTCTTTGCAAGACCAGTCTTGGAGAACTGTCTCTTTCCAAATTAGAAACTCTTCTCTTAATTTGCCTTCTGCCCTAGCAGACCACCTTTTTTTCTTACTACTCTAGCAGCTGGATTTATGGTCCCAGGAGTGCAATGGAAAGGAGGAAGATGGACTTAATTCACATGTGCAAGGGTAAGGTCAGATGCCAAGGCTACTGCAGGGACAGACTAGCTTTTCTAGCCCAGCTCCTTGCACAGATGTTGGGGCACAGATAAGCAGCAGATCACACGGGAGTTCTCAGGGCTGGAAGAGCCTGGAGACCTCAAGAGCAGCATGCTCAACAGATGGCACAGCATGAGTGGGAGAGAGGCTGGGAGTCTCTACATGAGCCTTGCAGTCATAAACAGGGTTTGATGGGTGTAGGACGCAAGTATGAAGCCTTTGGGATGTGGGATCAGAGCTGTGTGGTTGTAACACATAGCATATCACACCCATGCTGTATTAGAAAAATAGGTTAAGAACAGGAAAGAACAAGATGGCCAAAATGTTTTATTCGCTTTGACACCCAACCAGATTAACTTGTTTCCGAAAAACAGGTTAAAAGTGAAATGTAGCTGAGGCATGCTGGAAGAAATCTGGAGTTCCATCACCTCCTCTCCTCATTATTTATTACATGCTCAAGAACTACTGTAACACTCTGATCTTGGCATTTAAAACACCTTGTGCTTAGTGTTAGGAGTGAGGAGAGGCTGGTATGCAAGATGTAAAAACTGAATTAAGAAACAGCAAATTGACAGAATCAAACAAACTTGGAATAAAAATTAGTTAAGAAACAAATGCACTGAAAGAGGTCTGCAGAGCAAATGCAAGACATCAAGAAAGGAAAACCTCTACTTCGTTATAGTGTCAGCTCTGTAGTTACAAACCTTTATTTCTAGAGTTTGTTCGTTTCAGTTCTTCCACAGAATTGCCTGCAGCCAAAGCAAACGTTTCTAGGTTTCTGGGCTTGATCCTGCCTCTTTTAAAGTCATTTTCACAGGAGCAAGAGCTAACTCAAGATCTGTGCACACAAGAAACCTGAATACTTCCTGGCACCCGCTTCTGTGCTAACTTGTGCCAGAGTTGTATATGCAGAATAGAAATGTGCTCATTTACAGCCTGGCCCATAGCTCCTTGGCTGTGGGAACACTTTCTAAGTTTGCCTAGCTAGCACATGACTCAGGTAGGTGCACATACAGATTTCACACACATATTTCTTTCATGTAGGCACAAGTAGGTTCCTGTTTTGAAACACTGAATCCACAAAGTGTTTGCTGGCAAACAGCTATGCATTCATTTTATTTTTACATGCTGTGGTGTGCACAAAAACTTGGATAACTTCAAACAAGGAAAAGAAAAACCATGCCTTCATAGTTTCAAAAATAATCCACAATGCAACCTCCAGATTATGAAGATCTTCAGGCATTCTTGACATCTCCATTACCCTGCCAGCACCAGTAAGCAATGATTCCTGAATGTTGACTTTAACGCCAATAGATTCCCTCAGTGCTGAAGATAAAGTGAATTCCCCAAAGGGATTAAGCAGGTTGCCAAACCCCCACCAGCAATGCCTTTTGCAATGTATCATAGAATCATAAAATCACAAAATGGCTTATGTTGGAAGGAACCTTAAATATCATCTAGTTCCAATCCTCCTGCCATGGGCAGGGTTGCCCAGGAGCCTGGCCTTGAATGCCTCCAGAGATGGTATGACACCAGTCAAGTGAGAGATGTCCCCCCCATGCGACGGGGACATTGCACCACGGCTGGAGCCTGCTCTGATGCATCCCAGCATGCTTATGCATAGGAGGGGCTGCCGTGGGGGAATGCATACGGTTAGTCCAGGCATGTTCCTCAGACTTACTTAAACTTGGCTGTTGCTGATGTTTAGAATCACTGGAGGAAATGGACTCCCTTCCAGCTCTCATTACTTGTCAGGTTTCCAGCACTGGACTTCCAACACTGGAACTCCTTGCCATCTAGATCCATCTGCTGAGCTGGTTGGCGTCATGGCAACAAGATGGGAACGTAGTTATTTTATCCAGAACTGATTTAGCCTAACCTCTGTCATCTGAACTGGGTTCAAGGATCACAACCCTGTTTCCCATCTAAAGGAATTCAAGATGAGCTGGCTTTGAGCAATTGATGTTACACCGGCAATGCGAAAGGAAGAACTGCAGCTGTAGACGGATGTGAGTATCTCCCCAAAGTTCTTGGATTATTACCTCTGCTACAGAGTAGCACAGACAGTCCCAACTATAGAAAGAATCTCCATGCCTCCACCTTCTCTGCCTGGCAGCTGCACTCCCTGCACCACTGTCTGAGCAGCAAGTCTGTATACGTGGCCTTGCAACGTTTTTGCTGTCAGAAGGCCAATTTATTTACATAAGACGTGAACACTGACCTCTGCCTGAAAACAGGAGGAGAAAACACTACGATCAGGCAGACTCCAGCATGTCCCTCTGTTCAAAGCTGAGCCTGAAGAACATGCTTAGCACCATGCTCACAACCATTTTGGTGTTGCTTTTCCTATATTTTTCTTCCTGAATGCAAGCATGGACTACAAGCCCATTCCCCTTGCTTGGGCACACAACTGCACTGCACACTGTGACTGCAAGGTGGGCGTTCACAGGTTACGTCCGACATTTGGCCATAGGGGGAAGCTGAAATTAAGAGTCTGGACTCATCCATGCACTGAAAACTACTAGAGAACAACAGTTAAGCTTGCACTAACAGGTTTCTCTCTTTACAAACCCGACCATTCACCAACTGCACACCTGACCAAACACTGTTCCTGTTATCCTCTGTTCCTGGTCCTGCTGCACGATCCTGTATTCCAGGAGCCACTCTTCCAGATGTGTAATGTCAGCTGGGGTGCCAAGAGAGAAGTCTCAAGGCATCTTTTCTTCCCCCTGGCTTAGTTCACAGCCAGAAAGTGTTCTTGGGGCTCACAAAGACTTGGATACATGAGGATAATTTGGAGCCTGCACATCTCGGGATAGAGAAGCAATACATCAGCTACCAATCCTGCTGTCCAAAGGCTGGGAGACAACCTGGGGACTGTCTGCCTTGGGCCTGTACCTTAGCATCCCGTACACTATCTATCTCCTAGCTTTTCTTTCCAAGATTCAAATGGCACGTGTGTTCTCTTACAGCTCCAAGGTGGACAAGGAGAAAGAGGCAATGAACACTGCCATAAAGCCTCTTTGATTCCAGGGACCCATATATAGGAGGCTGGCCCTGGGAAATTCTATTATTTACCTCTGCTGGAATGGGAAATAAAAACAGCTGGTGCTAGCAGGGCTCTCAGCCACAGACAGAGCACTTGTTAGTATGCAGGAACCCCACAGGACAACCAGACACCTTCAGAAAGGAGAGTGAAGCACACAGTGTGCTGAAAAAGACCGGTGAGGTACTACACATTTCCTTTCCCTTCTGTATTATCTTCTTATAACAGGACAAAAAAACTATTTGACTCTTTTCCTTCTGGTAAATTTTATGAAATTACTTAAAAAATACTTTGTGACACATTTCCATTAGCAGCAGCCCTGGTTCTTCAGTAATTTATAAAGGAAATCTATGAAAAAATTGGCTCGAGCTAATCCCTTGGGAAACAGAAATGCCTGATTTGATAGCTTGGCCTGGTCACTGGACAAAAAAAAAACCCTACAGAGCATTGTAGCTAAATTAGGCAGCAAGGGGGAAAGGGTGTGCTACAGCCCAGTCTGCTCTGGGGCTTAGGTGCCTGTTCAGGTTCAGCGGGACATGCTTCTTCTCACTCTGGATTCACAGCTCTGAAAACTTAATTATAGTTTTTCACTTTGCATTAATTAACATGAGAAGTGGAGACACCTCTCTTCATGCTACTCTTCCTCCACCCACCCCCTATCCTCGGCTAACCCATCCCCTGGGGGTTAGCTCTCCCTGGGCGCAGTTTTGCATTCCTATGGGGAGGAGGCACCTGGGCAGCCTGGGTGAGGCTGCTCACTAGAGCTGAGGTCTCAGTCTGCTGCCTGTTGGAGGGAAGGGAATGAATTTTGTGTAGCCCCTTCCCCCCTTGAAGCACTGCTCCTGCATAGAATCACAGAAGCATTATGGTTGGAAAAGATCACTAAGACGATCTAGGCCAACCATCAACCCATCACCACCATGCTCACTAAACCATGTCCCTCAGTGCCACATTTCTTCAACACCTGCAGGGACAGTGACTCCAGCACCTCCTTGGGCAGCCTGTGCCAATGCCTCACCACTCTTTCTGAGAAGAATTTTTTCTGAATATCCAACCTGAACCTCCCGTGGCTCAATTTGAGGCCATTACCTCTCTCACTTGGCACATGCCAAGTGCTCCTGAATTGCTGTAGTTTTCAGCCCAGCTGACAAGGATCTGGAGCCAGCCTGGATGGAGGGGAAACAGGTGGTCTCGGTGGCTGCAGAGTGACACTGCTGCAGAGCAGCACACCCAGGCTGGCTGATGACACCTCAAAACTACCAGGGTGACATTATTGGTCCTCTTTCATAGCTGAGTTGGGGACTCAGGCCACTCATCAGGCACCAGATTGCATCCTAGGAGGAGAGAGAGCACGGGAAAGACTGCAGAACGGGACACATGGACTTCAAAAGGCTTAAAACTTAGTAAACAAAGGACAAAGTTTAAAAATTTGCAAAAGGGTTCATGAAAATCATTTACCATCTTCATCCTCCAAAGCAGTGAGGCAAGTTTGATTGCACAACTAAAGTAGTCTAACTCTGTACCAACTACTTGTGTTAATCCGTTTATTTATGAGAAGCATTTGAGAAAAACAAACTTGTATTTTTTGCCAAAGCTTCTCTGCCGACAGCACTATACCCTCCTCTCTCCCACTGCTTTCTTTCCCCTCACTGCTATGCAACAGAGAGGCAAAAGATGGGGGACTGGGGGGGCTGACACCACTGCTCTCAGTGGGTCCCTTCGGTGGTAAACGCGGTCAGCTCGAAGAGACACTCATGAGCACAAAGTCAGTGATACGATAACGCACGCTTCTGTTCCGCACAAGCCGGGAACCCCCGCCCCGCGCTCGGCAGCTTTCAGCCCACGACGCGCCTTCGGACGGCTACAGCGGGACGCGGAGGGTCTGCCACTCGCTCTGCGCTGCCCATCCGGCGGAGCTGGGAGCGCGGAGCTCCGGAACCCCCGGCCGCACACTCGCCCGCACGGAGGCGCGCAGCCGCTCCGCGGGCGGTGCCGCCAGGTGCGCCCGCCCAGGCACGGCCCCGGGGGG
>JACDJE010000031.1:1361663-1568638 GCA_016647715.1 Pavo muticus
CCTCGCCCCACCCCGCCGCGCCGGGAGCTCACCGCCCCCGGCTGAAGTCCGGTGCCGCGCCGTGCCGCGCCGCGCCGTGCCGGGGGTGCCGTCACTCGGCGTTTCCAGCATGCTCCTAAGATGGCGGTAGCGGCGGCGGGCGGCGGCGGCGGGGGCGGCCGGGCGCAGCGCAGCGGCTGGTTGGAAGTTTTGGTGCGGGAGCGCTGGCACAAAGTGCTGGCCAACTTGGGCGGCGAGGCGCTGGTGCTGAGCGGAGAGGAGCGCCCCGACGGCACGGCCCACAACGGGCTGGGAGGCGATGGGGCGGCATGCCGCGGGGCCGAGGGCGGCGGCGGGGGCTCGGCGGTGCGCACCGCCTTCACCGACCCCCCCGAGCAGGTGCCCGAGGCCGTCTCCAACAAGAAGCGCTGCGTGAAGGTGCTGAAGCAGGAGCTGGGCGGGCTAGGCATCAGCATCAAGGGAGGCAAGGAGAACAAGATGCCCATCCTCATCAGCAAGATCTTCAAGGGGCTGGCGGCTGACCAGACCCAGGCCCTCTACGTGGGCGATGCTATCCTGGCCGTCAACGGCACCGACCTGCGGGATGCCACCCACGACGAGGCGGTGCAGGCGCTCAAGCGGGCCGGCAAGGAGGTGCTGCTGGAAGGTACGGGGCTGCCGGCGGAGGGGTGTGCGGGACGCCTCCGTGCGCCTCGCTCCGGGCGCCCTCCCAGTAGGGAGCCCCGACGGCTCGGGGTCGGAGCCCCACGGGTGGCACCACACGGCTGTCGGGGCTCCGCGGTTTGGTCGTGCATTGGACGGCGGAGCCCCGACTCCGGCCGCGCTGCGGAGCCCCGTCTGGTGCAGGCGGCTGAGCCGGGTCTCGGCGGGCGGAGTGGGCTCAGAGGAAGCTGGTAGTGCCTCCTGACACATAAACCAGCCCCGCAAATGTTTAGTTTCTGGGAGTGACTGAGTTTGGTAAGAAGCAGCTTTAGAAACTGAGTCTGGAGCATGGTGCGCAGTGTTGTATGGGAGTTGTCCGTGAAACGAGACAACTGTTGGCGAGGGCTGAGCAGAGGCAGAAAAACTCCCCGGGACGCCATGCTCATAAGGAGAGAGGCATTCGTGGACGTGCAGTCCTTGTGTTCTCCCCGGGATTTGTGTGAGTGCTGGACCTGAGAGAATGAACAGCTTCAGCAGTGCCCTTGGCGCATGTTTGATAAAGTGATTGCACATTAGCCCAGAAGTTCACTTAACCACAGGTCATTGGCATTTTTAGTGCGCTACTGTGCCATTCCCGTGCCTTCCTCCAAGCCCTGGGTGCCCCTGTGTTGGTGTCCTGAGGAGCACTTTAGGTACCCTTTGAGCACAGTTCTTCACATATTTCTTCTCTGTTCTAAGAAGCAGATGAAGTGCTGCTGCCAGTTCAGGGATACACGTGAGCATCAGCTGCAAAACAACCGACTGCGGCACAAAGTTATGGGAAAAGCTTTAAGAAGTGGTTCTGTGCAGTAAAGGTGGGGAAGGTGAGAAAATTTAATCTCCGGTTGTAGCTGCTGAGAAACTGCTCGGTGCCATCCACACTGCGGTGAAACCTGTGGGGGGATTGCCATGAGGCTTAAACAAGCTGAGGGCCACCACGTGCCCCACGCTCCCATGACCAAACCATGTCTCCTCCCCGCTAACTGCATGCAAAGATTCCTGTGAAGTCCTAATGTAAACTCACCGTGGTCTGAACGGAGTGGTGACGTTGGAATTGTGCCACTGGTTTGTTTGCACAGTGCGGGGCTCCCGGGGTGCAGGCCAGCAGCAGCTGACCTGTGGTGCGATCTAATGAGGAGCGCACAGCATGCTGCCTGTGGAAACAGCACCTGACTGTGCTGCTGCTGCATAAGACTGCTAAAAAACTCAGGGTTGTTCCTGGTAGGAGCACCCTTGGAGCTGTTTGAGCAGGGACTCCTTCTCTCTGCGCCATTGGCCTCTGCAGCTGTTTTCTTGCGTTTCTTTGCTCCATGGAGGTTTAGGCTGATGTGCTTCAGTGGTTGTTCCCGCAATGGAATTTCTAAGTTGTAAATTGAGAGTCTCTTTCAGTAGTCCTCCCTTTAAATGTTTAAAATAGTCCAACACTGAAAGCAGTATTTGTCTTGGTTTTCTTCTGCTGTTTTAGCAGAGTATCCAAATTCAGGATTGTCCCCGGCATGTCCCCAGGAGGTGCTGCTCTGTGCAGCTGGGGTTGGACTAAGTGATCCGTAGGGGTCCCTTCCAACTTCAGATTCTGTGAACCTGTGCCTGAGTGGCTTGTGTAAGCAGGCATCTGGAACAATTCCCCAAGATTCAGTTTCCCACTTCAGAAACCTTTCTTCAGTAGCACAGTCTAAAATGGTCTTTTTACTACAAAGGGAAGGAATAGCCAGAAGTTTTTTTTCCCCTTTGAAGTACAGGAGGGAAGAGCATTGCTTTTCCTCACCTCCCAGACAAGAGGAATGTGCTGCTTCCTTACTTCTTGGAAAGCTGTGCTTTACAAGGGGCACTCTGAGCTGGGGACGAGGTGAATCCCTGCACAGTTCCTCTCTGTGCTGTTGCTCTGGTTAGCAGAGCATTGCCACTGTGCATTACCAAAATATAACATGCACATTTTCAAGGAGATTCAGAGGCTTGTGCCTCGCAGAGCAGAAAAGCTGAATTTGGCTCAAAGCAATTGAAAAGAAATGGCAAGGTGCTAAGTGCGAGGGACAGATGTCAGGGTGCGAGGAGGAGACTGTGGTGTTACCCAAGGAGTTGTGAGCTCCAGGAAAGGGTTTCTGGGTTGTGTGCACGCTGAAGTTGTCAGCTCTGAGGCTGTGGTCAGCGGGGCTCAGCGCACCTGACGTCACAGCTTTGTGTCCTTCTAAAACTGCTTGCTCAGTGAAACGAGGCATTTACCAGCTCAGCGCTAAACTGTCCTCTCTCTTGCATTCCTGTAGGGGGGCGGGGGGACGGGAGCAGAAATCCCTCAGCAGTCCCTCTGGCGAGAGGCAGGGCTGGCACTGGGGTGGGTGACAGGGCGGTGCATGGTAATAATATGCGTGTCCCTTTTGCTGTGTTGATCCTTCTTACTGGTGTGGCTGAGGTGTCTTGCAGGCAGGCAGAACTTGGTAAGTGGAAGGGAAATAATGCAGGAGGCAGCACTGCCATAGGAGGAGCTGGGAGGCAGAAGGTTCAAGAGGTGGCGATGAGGATGGAGTTCTGCTCTAAGAAACGCTGCTTTCTCCTCATCTGCAGGGACGGACCTCTTCTACCCCCAGGATTTAATTTCCTTCTGGCCTCCCGGCACAGCCCACGTGCAGAGAAGGGACAGGGCAGCTCATGCATCCCCAGCTGTGATTTCGGATGTTCAGTCCGTGAGAGATGTATGTAGCATTCAGGAGCATAAAGAATTTTTCTACATGAGAGACCAGGCAGCCTCCTTGTATGCTGGATGTTGTTTGCAGGCATGGAAGGCAGCTTAAATTATCACAGCAGCTCCTGTTTGAACATATGATTTCCCTACGGTTCTGTTAAATTGGGTCTTCTTAAATAAGCACTTTGGAAAATCAAGCATCCCCTCTTATGCCGTGTGAAGCATGTTGCACTCCAGTGAGTCTCAAGGCGCAAAAGGTGTTTTTTTATCAAAGCATCCTAGATGAGAGCAGTCCCTTGGCATGCTCGGGAACCAAGCAGGTTGTGCTTTACTTATATTCTCTATGTGTTTTGTGAAAAAAAATTATAAATCAATGTAACCAGTGCTAATGTCAGACAGGATCCCCATGGCCTTCATGATGTATTTGGATGTGGAGAAGAAAAAATGTTTTTTTTTGCTAGGTGGCTTCGGGATATACTTTGTAGATGGTATCACTTCCTAACTCATTGAAAGTGTGCAAACAGGGTTTTGATGGTGGTGGTGGCAGGTATGCAGCAGGAGAAGGAGCATCTTACTGATGTTGCAGAGCTTTTCACTGGTTTTAAGCAGCTCTCAATTAAACAAATATAATTGAAAGGTAGTGGCTACAGCTCCCTTGAGATGAGGCTCTTGCAGCCTCTATTGGTTTGCAGAAATTTCCCACAGAGCCGCAGCCACCAGCGTACTGAGTTCCAGCATATGGGCAGTAGACCACGGTTACCTTTTACAGCCCTTTGGGAGGTAATCCACAGCTTTAATGCAGAACAGGCGTGGTGTGCTCT
Source organism: Pavo muticus (assembly GCA_016647715.1). Lineage (NCBI taxonomy): Eukaryota > Metazoa > Chordata > Aves > Galliformes > Phasianidae > Pavo > Pavo muticus. The sequence goes on from JACDJE010000031.1 coordinate 1,365,843, forward strand.
GCGCTGCAGTAACAGGTGCTGTTTTCCAAGCAGCATTTCTGTAAGAACTGTAACAGTTCTCCCCTTTGGAAACGTTTTGTGGTTGAAACAAAACGATTCCAATAGTCTGAATGACTGGTGTGTCGACACAGTGAGGCATAGGCAGCATGTTAGCTGTGTTTGTCTACTTTATCTGTATTTTCATGTTTCTTTCAGTAAAGTACTGGCAGCAGGAGATTTAGGGGAGTTAAAATACATTATTTATCCAAGAAAATGTGTCCCTTGCAAGTACAGAGGGAAAATGAGACGCAGGGTGCTTAGCAAGTGCCCACCTCACACAACTGCTCACCACATTCAGGGCTGTAAATCTCAATGACTGCAAATCGTATGCATAGTTACTCCTTGCAGTTCCAGTAAATGTATGGAGAAAACTTTTTTTTTTTTTTTTTTAAGGCCTACCTCCGTCAAATAACTCTGTGACTCATGCATGCTCATGATCTACTATTTTTTTTTTTTTTTTTTTTTGGACGTTGTTGTTGTTTCAGCAAAGATGCAGTTAGGGAAATGCTTTGTACTTAGAGGCCGTATCATATTTTGTAGACCATGTAGTTGCCCTCCGCACGCATCTGCTTGAAAGTGAAATTGAAAGGTAAAGGAGAATGTAATCTTATTCTCAACAATAGCAGATCTGAGCAGTCTCTGCAAATCTCAGTTTGGATTGCCTTGGCTGCCTGCAGCTGATGGGGAAGCTTGAGTGGGAGCACTCGATGCATCTTCCATTGATTAGATTAGATTACAGGCTAATTTAGCAGTCCAGACAGTCTGTATCACCTTTCACAGATAAGAATCAGTACATCCTCTTTGCAGTAAATCTGCTTCAAGTCCTCTTTCTCAGTTACTGTAAAGAAAATAAGGCAGCTGTAGATTTATTTGGGCTGGGGGCAGGGTTCTCCCCGCACTCTGCATCTTGGGAATCAGTCTTTTTTAGAGCTTAGTACTGTTTCCTTTAAGAATGCTTAGAAGATTAAATACATCTGGGGATTCGGGATTCAATTGCGCACACAGAGCCCAGGTACCTGTTAAGCATCACAAGGTAAAAAAACCCACCAAAAACAGTTTCTAAAATCCTAGCAGTAATTCTTTTGTGGAAAATTAAACTGAAAACTTTGTATCATGTAAAGAATCTTTGAACTGTTGGACAGAATGAAATTAAAAGGTGAAAGCTTTCGCTATAGTTAATGGAAGAGTGTTTGCTCCTTAATTTTGCCACGGTACGATTTTTTGCTGGAGGTCATTCCCAACCTCCCAGAAGCATAGATGATGGTGGGTGACTGTGAATGGTGCTGTCCCCATCCCTGTCCAAACCCATTTGGATGGGAAGCACCCACTCTGCATGCATCCCCATAATTCAAACCAGAGTTTGCCTTTGGGACAGCCCAGTGGAGGCTCCGTTGCTGTGCAATTTTACATAGCGTACTTTGCAGCATGATGGCAGGGGCTGATCCCAACAGGCTGAGAGTTTTTCAGATACAGGTTTGGAATATATATATATATATATTTAATTTCTTAATCTCGCTGTTTTATAACACATGGTGTGAAGCTTCTCCTATTAGTAACTTTTCTGTAAATTGGATTTTAGTTATAACATTGATTTGTGTGTATCAGAGTTCATAAGCACCGGGGAGTTTAATCTATCTATTCTGTATCTGTTCCAGTGGTCACTTACTTCTATGATTTAAGAACAGATTACTTCCATTTGATTCTTCTAATTTAGATTTCTGATCATAGGATTATTTTACACTTTATTCTGCAAAATTATGTTTCCATGGCTACTTGTTAGAATGGTACTTCAGTAGAAGGGAAATTGGAGGAAACAGTAGTTCAAAAGAGCAATAGCATAAGTAAATGAAGAAAATGCAGTGGGAACAAAGGTGTCCTGGTGATATACAGGAGAATAGCTTTTCAAGTCTGAAATAATTCTTCAGGCATTTCTGAAAAATAGGTGGTGAAGAACACATGGTAGCTGTGATTTATGGGGATGTGGAAAGTATTTAAATTAGATTATCACGTTACAGGCTGCAAAAGGGTTTGTGAGTAGCCTACTTAACACTGTGGTGCTGGCCTGGAGGTGGTGGGTGGAGGTGAGTTAGATTCATCTCTAACCACCTCCCAACCTCCCTGTTGCTCTCAACACAGAAGCTGTAGCTGGTGTGAAATGAGCTTTGCTCTTTTTGCTTGGTTATGTTACCATTCCAAACTTTGAACTGTGCTGAACAGAAAAAAATCCTGCTGTCAGCATAAGCTGTGTCTGGGCAAAGGGTCTTTACCAGCACATCTGTTTTTAAAGGCAACTGGAGAAACACAGCGTTGTGGTGGATTGGATACAGCTAGAGTAGCAGGAATAAGCTGCCTGTTTTTGTAAGGGCACAAAGCGTGTTGGAGGGATGGGAAGAAATGTCAGGGAGTGGCAGGATTCAGTATATGCCTTGAGGAGCGTCGCTGCAAGGAGAGGGTCAGACACATTAGCGGCAATGTTTAATTTGGGCTAGGGAAGTTTTCGAGAAACTACAAGGGATGTAGAGATTGGAAAGTGCTGCACGTCACATGTGCTACACGTTGGAAGTGGTGAGTGAGCCTTCTTCATAGAATCATAGAATGGCCTGGGTTGAAAAGGACCTCAAAGATCATCTAGTTTCAATCCCCATTATGTGCAGGGTCACCAACCACTAGACCAGGCTGCCCAGAGCCACATCCAGCCTGGCCCTGAATGCCTTCAGGGATGGGGCATCCACAACCTCCTTGAGCAACCTGTTCCAGTGCATCACCGTATGCTCTTAAGTAGACTGCTGTCAGTTACTATTTTGCAGGATCAAGAAAACTGTTCTATGAGGCTTGGTCTCCATGCTTTGAAAGTTAGATAACATTGTCCCTTGCTCTCTGTGCCTGACACTTTTTTAAGAAAGCGAATTCACTGCACTTATGGCATCCAGCATCCTACAAAGTCTGAGAGTACTGCAACGCTGAGTAATGAAGTAGGGCACAAAAGTCTGTTTGCTAGCTCTGCTTGCAGGAGCAATTGGGAAAGGATGGAGTTGGTCTGTGCACCATCCACTCAGCTACCAAACTGTACTCTCCCCCAGAACATAAGTTATCAAACTTGCTCACAAAAAGGTTTAATCAACCGTGAATAGTCCTTTCAATACCTTCCCCACTAGTTGCTGCCTTGCTGTTGGGTAAGGTTTGCTCCTTCATCTAAATTAAATTGAGGGACATAATTTCTGAATAACTATTTGGCAGACGTGAATTTCTGACTGCTGCTACTGTACACTTCTGTTGTGGTCTGGCTTTAATTTTGTCTGTCTAGAACATGAACTGCTGAACTGGTTATGGCTCTCACTGTGCGCATGCTAAGGGCACGACACAGTAGGTCACTGCCAAAGTAGCACATCTGTATTGTAGCAATTGGGGAAAATGGAGTTCCTAATTGTAAGGAAATGAGCCAGAACGGTAGATGTGGAGAAACTGTCTCTGATTAGAAATGATTAACATACGGCACACTCCTTCTAAAAATGTTATGCAGCTTTTTGCTGAACTGCTGGAAGTCATGCTTGTTGGCACAGCTCTAAAAGTCATTGAAAATAAGGCTTCAGCGGTGTTTATTTCCTCACTGTTCAGGGATGTTTTGGTTGAAATCTTCAGATGTACTGGAGCAGTGGATCCGCTCCAGGCATCATACACACGAGTAGCGTGAGTGTGGATAGCTTCTGTTCATTTTAACGGCATGAATTAAGGAAGATTAGTGAAATTAGTGCTATGGCGTAAGTATCTGAGAGGCAGGATCCTTTTTCCCAGGATCGGAAAGTTACAAACATGTATTTACATAAACATAAATTATGAAAATAAATAAAAAAAGAAGAGTATCGGTATATACATTCTCTTCTAGCAAAACAGGCACAATTTGGCTGATTTCTTCCAATAGATAGCATGACCTCACGTGACTATTTGTTGGCCTCATGTACTCTTACAGGGAAGTACAGCCATTAGTTATACTTTATGCTGTTTGTCATAGGCGAATTCTGACAGTGTAATAACAATTTTGGCTTTTAACATAATCGAGTAGTTGTGAGAGAGTATTGAAAGATATACCATAGGAACAGCATATCTCCACTGTTGTCTGACAACAGTTTTTTCAATAATATCTATTTCCAGGATGACTTACTGTTCTGACACTTGTGTTTTGGCTCAAGTTCTGCAAGGGGAGAAAGGGACAGCTGCATGAATGTAAAGATGCTGGAGTGTTTTAGTATTATCCAGCGTGTGGCTTATGAGGCTGCTTATAAGCTAATAGTTTTAGCTCAGACAGTAAGAGTTTATCTGTTTATACCAGAGTTTAGGATTTAGCCAGTTCAAAAATGCCTGGCAGGAGGGCTGAGCCCTCAGTGAAGCTGGCAGGAAGATGGCAGACAACACGATTGACCTCCTAGCAGGCAGCTTCCTGTTGGTCTTACTCTTGCTGGGCAGGTGCTGGCAGGAGCCAGCAGGAGCCTTCTGTCACTGACTTGAAGCCAAAGGAGGGATTTAATTATTGGATGTTCAGGAGTAGTTTCCAGGAATGAATTGAGTAGATTTGCCTTCAGTGCTTGCTGCTTAAATTGTTTTTTTTTTTAATTTTCCCTGTATGCCTTTAGTTTGTTGGGGATGCTCTGGACATAAAAAGAAAAATTTCTAAATTACCATTATTTGCTAAAGAGCATATTATCTCTCTGCCCCTTTTGGCCTCTTTCTCCTGTCTTATGCAGTGGAAGACTATCCTGTTACATGACATCTATCAGCAAAGCATGGCTGTGTTGGAGAGAGGTATCTTAAGAGAACGAGCAGGATTCTTGTAGGATTATGTGTAATACACATATGGATCTATGCACACACTGTAGAATGTTCGGAAGTTGCACTGAAAGCAATGCCTCCTATTTATTTCCATGGAAACTACAGAGGATACAAAGAGCACAATAATACTGTTTGATAGAGCAAATTCTCAGCTGCAAAACAATATTTTACAACATAGTCACCACCATTTTTGCCAGCATTGAACAAGAGCCTGCATGCCATGCTCATGCACCAACAGAGGTGACCACTGTGCTGTTGCCGCTGCTGAAACACACCACCACTGCCTCACTGTGCTCACATCCACTGTTTGATCTCCATAAATATTCAGTAAGTGTCAATGAATGTCAATGGGTGCAATTTTTTCCATGTGGAGGAATTCCGTGACACACCTTTGCTTCATGTACACTTCCATGTCAGGCACCATTCTGTCAGACTGCCCCTCTGCAGCCGTCACACAGCAACAACATGTAACAGAATATTGATGGGAAGGTTCAGTCTGTACTGCCATACCACCAACATTTGCCTCTAACTTTGGAGGCCATCGCAGTAAAATGTGAGCCATTTTCAGAGCAGACCTTGTAAAATTATTAGGAGGTATCTGAAGGAGAGCTACCAAGTCGGTGAGGGGTATAGAGGTTACGAAGTATACGGTGTGTCTGAAGTCACTTGGTTTGCTTCTTCACAAGTAGAGTGAAGAGGCAGGTTCATTCAGGTGAGAGCGACATTAGGGGAGTGTCATATGGGGGTTAGGAAAAGGTTCTTCAGAGAGTGTTCCGGCACTGGAACAGTCTCCCCAGGGCAGTGGTCACGGCCTCAAGCTGATGGAGTTCAAGGAGTGTTTGGACACTGCTCTCAGACATATATCTAATTTTTAGATAGTCATGTGCAGACTCAAGGAGTTAGATTCAGTGATACTTGTGGGTCCCTTCCAACGTGAGCTGTTCTATGGTTCTACGATCATGTGATTGTATGCAAGTGAGGCCAGTGTGGCTGTACCCTCCTTAGGCTGCCAGGGTTTTGCAGTGGCTAGAAGAGCTGATGCAATACCCCTGTTATCTGTTGGGTCTCTATGGTGTGAGAAGGGCATGGCAAGCTGTCCTGACTGTGCTGAATGTAGTGCACCATTGGAAAGCCTCTTTCACAGCAAGGGACATGGCTGGCTGCAAGATCCACTGAACAAACTGAGAAAGATATAGTTAGTGAAAGGGAAAGGATGCAAGCTTCAAGCTCGAAAGAATCGGATGATGACAGCAAGCTCTTTGTGAAGAGCTCCAGGTGTTATTACTATGATTTGCCTAAATTAAACCCATTTCGAAATTAGATACTGCTAAACAACCTGTCAAAGTGTTCATGTAGCTCAAATTCTTCAGACAGCCAAGGAAGTCCTGAGCAAGCTGGTGGGGAGAGACAGGAGCAGCACAGAAATCTTCCAACAAACCTTTTGGTGCTACAGATACTGCCTCTGCTGCTCTCAGGGTGTTTGATGCCCTTCTCTTCGCAGCAGTAGCTGTTGGGTTGCAGGCTGGTGCCAAGATGCTTATAGACAGGGCTCTTGTCTAGCCTTGGGAAGGAAATCTGTATTCCTGCCTTTAAAAAGGTTAGAAAAGCTTAGAGTAAATTCAGTCTTTATATTTGTGGAATGCTGGATAAGTGTCCAGCCAAGAAGGCAATAAAAGAAAACAGCATTTTAATTCAGGAAGAATGCAAGTGAAAGCAGCTAGTTTTAAGAAGTTCCCATTCAATTCAGTGAGCGGCTGTCTGTATAAATAAACCAGATGTATGTGATCTATGAGGGCAGGTCATAAAGAAAACATTGCAGTAACAAACTGGTGGAATTTCCACTTAACGCATTAAAATCAACCCTGAAAGGCTCCATTAAGGAAAGCCATAAATTGAAGTTTTGAGAGATGGCTTATAAAATATCCCTGGAACTGAAAATGGTCCTCTGTCAGTTTTATGTTTTCCATTCACTGTGTTATATCTATTTTAATAAACATGTGGGATAGGGTAGGAAAAGAGCAGCACTTTGTCTGTGAAGCCTTGAGGAAAAAAATAGTGCATCTAGGCATATTATAAATTTCACTCTATAAAAATAAACTTAAATCGATTTTGAGATTTGCTTGTGTAAGGACTGCTATGCTAGGACCACACTATGTTGATCTTTTTTTTATATATATTGAAGTTTTCTGCCTGGCATACACTGAAATGTTAGTGTTAAATATGTTAGCTTTCATTCAGGTGCTGCCAGAGCTTTCTGACTATGTGCATAAATAGCATTAAAACCTTAGAAGGGTTTCAAAGTTCACACTCTTTAAAAAGTATTGAGGAACAAATACCTTTTCATTTTTGAGGGACAGAAGGGAGGGTTGTCTTGAAAGGAATACGTTAGTTTCTGCAGGAATCTGTATGATGGTTTGACTTGAAATGGCATTTTATATTTAAAAAGAAAACAATTTGCTTTCAAAAGGTTAACGTGAACTTGTTATTAAAAACTTTTCAAACTAGAATTTTCTGAGCGGAGTAGCAGAAAATTACCAATGTATATTCTTCTGGAAAATCTCTGCAACCATGTCAAGTTTATCAAAAGGAAATTTTCATGACTAAAAAGTTTTGACTGACTCAGTGCAGTATTTAGATTCGCTATTCTCCTAAATCACTTTGTTCTCTTCCTTTTCTATCAATACACACGCTGTAGAAAGTGGATAAGGCTTTATATTTGGTACGAGCCAAGACAGGTAGTCTTCTAGTGGAGAAGTCACAAGTGATGTATTACACAAATTCCTGTAATGCATTTATGTTTGATCTTTTCAATTACTCATAGTTATGGGGGTGTGCTGCTTTATTTCTGTGAAGCTCACGGTAGGAACCTTGAATACAGAGGGAAATGAAGAGGAAGAAACCTCTCAAGTCTCTAAAAGTTGCCTAAAATAGCTATTCCAGATGTAACTTTAATAATATCTTAATGCAACTGTAAATTAAATTAGATTTTCACTGCAGGTACACCGTCTTTTTAGCTTTTGTTCTGCTGAAGAAAGTGTGGAGCTGCATATGAATGTGTGTATGAATGAATCAAGTGGTGTTAATGAGAACTTAAACGTTGAGAAGTGAATTCTGTGGGGGAAGGTGAGATGCATTATTTTATTTTCTCTTTGCTTTGTTTCTGTTTGTTTGCCTGGTGCTGGTTAAAGAATGCCTTTAAATCTAGCTGTTTAGCTCCAGAGCTGACCTAACCTTGTTGTAGGCACTGCTATTAGCTCAAGCACCAGTATTGCACGAGCACAAGTTGTAATTGTACATACACGTGCAGCATACACCATGAGTTTGCTTGCATGTTGTAAGTGCATATGTTCATATGCAGTGCAGAATTTGTTGATAATGCTATGCAGATTAAGTTAATTGTTCTGTGAGAATGTAAGTATAGTCTTGACTGTACGTATGCTTTATGTGTAGCTAAAAGAGGTGCTCACAAGTGGTTCAGGTGAGGCCATGTGCAATGGTGCAGCCTTTCTAGGCCTAGTGAGCCGCGCTGCACACTGCCTCTCCACCGCCTGTCCAGCTGCTTCTTCCTCCCACCCCACCCCACAAAACCCAGTGAATAAAAGTGTTGTGAAACAGACCCGGCAGCCACAGTCACTTTGTGTAATAATAGTTGATTAAACAATACTCTGGGATGCAGTGTGCACCAAGCCTTGAACCTTTCTGTGTGTCTTCTCCCTGTCCCTACATCATAACACTGATTTTTCTGGACATCATTCACCTTCTTTCTGGCTTCCAATGGCATCATTTAGGATATGAGGCAGCAGCTGTAAAAGTTTGATGTTTATCAGCCTGATTATGCAGGAAAATCTGCAGTTGTAGCTGGACTAGTAATTGCATAAAGAAAACGTTAGGTTGCTGGCTGCTCGGTGTACCTGAACACTGGCAGATTCCTGCTGGGCTGAGGGCTGTGTCCAGGCAGGCTCCTGATGGCCTGGCGGGTAGCCAGGCCTGACGGTTTTCTTTATCTCAGAAGATATGCAAAATTGCAACTGCAGTTTAAAGAGTGATTGAAAGGTGACAGAAGTGGTAAAGTAACTGACACCACATAAACTACAGCGTGCTGTGTTTTGTGTCTGTGGTCTTGAGAGTCTGGGTTAGCTCAGGAGCCCTGAGGTCTCCGTGCCTGGAATGCAACCCAATTACCTTGGATTTTTTTTCTTTTTTTAAATATAGGCATCATTAGAAAATACAGTGAGTTGAAATTAACTCCTAATTTTAAACCTGTAATGATAGCTTTGGAAGAGCCTAGCAAAAAAGGGTCTTACACTATTACATGAAAAGAGCCCAGTTGAAGTATAATAACCAATTCAGAAAAGTCAAGTGAGACACAGGTTTGCAGTGCTTTTTGAACATTATTTCATTTATAAGTGAAAGGGAAAAAATAGTAGGTGCCTGATTCATAAGACTCTTGAACTACACTGCTCCGAGGCCTCAGCTCTTTGCTACTCTGCTCGGACCTGAGATGCAATGATGCTGAGCCCTCTGAATAGCCCTGCTGAGGACTTGCGTTGAGTCATGGTGGCAAAGGAGTTTGCCGCCTCCTCAGTCTATAAATAAAGATTGTACAAGAGCCAGAGATACAAATATTCCACTCCCCAGGCTGGAGTGGGGAGGTTGGGGGTGAGGGCAGCCAGAATGCTGTGTCCCCATCCTGTGGTCTGTGCACCATGGCTGCAGTGTGCCCCTCTCTCTTCATCCCCAGTCCTATAACCACTTTGATTCAGACAACCTTTGCAAAGACCAAATGTCTGAACTGTTTTCACTGAAGCTGGGAAGGCTAGGCAAGAGGAGGACCCATGGTTCTGTATTCCTGTACTGTGGGCATATGAGTGCTGATTAAGCCAAATAAAAAATTTAAAAAGCAAGCCAAATCAGCTTGCTGTTGAGCCTGTCAGAGTTCAAGGTGAAAAGAAGAAGTGTGAACATTTTTATTAGCATTCCTTCTTCTGAACATACGCCACACCAAAACAAGCAAGTAAATGGTACAGTAACCAGAGAGAGAAGTACTGTTCTGCAGATCGTAGTATTTTCCACTGGAAAAAATGTAGGCCTGCTTAATTTCTTTTTAAAGAGTGGTAGTGTCAAATATAGCAATTAAACTCCAGTTTACGCATTTGAGATTTTGATAAGCGCTTCATATAAGTGCTCTCAAAGCAGAACATATAAAAATGATTATGCTTTATATTGGCAGTTACTGGGAAGGTGGGACGTCTCTTGCATTTTCCCCATTTTTCCCCCTTCGTCTCCATCCTGTACACAGCCAGTGGCCGGAGCCAGGCAGGAGGCCCACAGCCAAGTCTGCAACAGAGTGGGCTTTGTGTCCCAAGCACAAACACCACTCTTCTTTCCAAGGGAATGGGCAAAAGGGGGTCTGACCCAGAGCTACCGGCTGTTTGTGGCTTGTCTGTCAGTGAGTGCAAGACAAGTGCCGTCTCTGTGTTGAATCTAAAACCAGCCATCCAGCAGGCAGCTGAACAGTTGGGCTTTATTTGACCAAGTTTAACATTGGCCATAGAGGATTTTAGCTGCGTCACAGGACTGCGCAAGGAGCTTCCCATGCTGGTTTTCTATTCTTGTTCTTAATTCACAATTTTTACCAAGCATGGTGTAGTTTGCAGCATTTCCTATCTTCGGCAACAGAGAATCAAGATGTTTTGGGGCTTTGGCAGTGTTGCTGGTGTGGCTTGTTATACCTTTACCTGAATTCCTCATGAGAAGAAGAGAGGACATTCAAAAGCCATTGCCATTCAGAACACTGCTCAGCAGCTCTGCGTCACCTGGCACTGCCTATCCTTACCCCTCAGGCTGGTACCAGCTACTGACATTAACTGACCTTAACAAAGCATGCAGTGTTTCCATCGCCAGTCCACTCTTCATTCAAAGCCCATTCTTTTTGTTTTCCTCTAATTCACTTGTTAAAGAGTGTTCCTTTGCTGCTTCTCTCTGCTTGTGGGCTGGGCTTCAGCAAATAAAGCCAGGTAAGACCTCTTTTGAGGCCTGGTTAGATGTCATATTGGCTTCTGGGTCATAGTTTTTGACTTCCATGCTGTAGAGGGGACAACAGAGGGGAAATACGCTCATAAAATGGTGAGGTACAAAGTCCTGGTGTGTTCTTCCTTTTGGGCAGAGCCCCAGCAGTCTGCCTAGAAAGTCCCAGTCTGACTTTCCAGGGAGACTTGAATTTGCTATAAGCAGCTGTCATATTAAGAGATTTATTTTCGGCAAGGAATGGTGATGGGGATATCATTGTTTCAGGACTCAGTGCAGAAAAGAGCCATTTACCTCCTAAATTTTTGAAGTTCTTGAGTAATTTTGCAATATGCTTAGCAGGGAGCGTGCTTTAACAAGGAGGCAGAGCTAGAGGCTATACAAAATGAAATTTTAATCTAGGCTTCCGTCAAGCTGTAAAAAGGCATTTGACTTTATTTTTAGGGATTATGTGTGGGATGTGGTCTTTTTTCTTAAAGGAACATCATCAAGCTGATTTGGGATTTTGGAAGATTTGGGAAGAGATCTTTATTTTTTTATTTTTTATTTTTTTAATAAATTTTAAAATAAAACAGAATTGCCTGTATCTTTGAGTACTTTCTTTTGCTGGCTTTACACTATGCTTTTCTTACTGATTTTGTAGTTACCTCTGCCACCCCTAAAATCTTAATTTCTAATCCTCAGCATTAGAAATTAATATTCAGAGAAACGTACATCTGATTTTTCTTTTCTTTTTTCCGTTCTTGAGGGTGTTCACATTAGGCATCTAGGCTATGCTGAGCATCCCTGCTCTCAGGATGGGCAGCAAAGAAGGAAATGGGAGTAGTGCTCAGGAGCTGCCACTCTGCCTCCTCACCAGCTACAGGGAGACTGGATGGGCTTCCAGCTTCATCTTTTAGGTGATTAATGTCAGATGACACAGATCTCTGTAATGTCTTTGAAGCTTTTTCTTTGTAACCTGTTCTTTATTTCTCAGTTCTCACTTAGTTACATCTCCAGACTGGAATTTTGAGGGAAACAAAGAATTAGTGCAGAGTGGAATGCAGTCTCCAGAGCAGAAAATGCTGTGCATCTTTGCTGAAAGTAGTATAGAGAGGCATACATGCTGTTCAAGAATATTAGCGTGTAATTGCGTTATATGTTGGTCTTGGCCAAAATGCTTGCGTAAGAATAGCCCATCCCTGTTTTGCAGTGCACGTCTTCATAGCTGCCCTAACTTCACTGCATGCAATGCCATGCCAGAAGCAGATTTTTTTTAAATGATTTGGGCTAAAGGAATGCTCCAAAAAAGATGTCATCTTTTGTGCTTGTTGTTTTTGTCAGAGTTGGAGTTCACAGAGCAGACTCATAAGCTGGCAAATGGGAGCAGTGGACTCCAGCACAAGGCAGAAGTGCTGAGGCTGGAGGAGGAACCCAGGAAGATGAGTTGGCTTCAGCGATGAAACCGTGAAACTCCAGCCTGAGCTGAGAGGGACTTTCCTGCCCTCCTCCTGGCCTTGGTGGCTCATTCTTGCCCCCACTGCTCAGCTTTGACAATTGCTCTTCTTGGGCCAGGTCTCCAAGCTGGTCTACATGCATGGCAACAGGGTCAGGGGATGCTTGAGTCACTTCAGTTCCTTTTTAGGGGACAACTCGTGTTCCACGTCTGTGTAAAGCTATTGTGAAATTGCATTCATCATACTGAGGCTTGTCTTGTCATTGCCAACATGCAGTGGATGAAATCTGGGCCCAGAAAAACCAACTTCAGACACTTGGCAATTGAGCTGGGCCAGGATCTCTCTTAGTATTGCAAATTGTGCTACTGTTGAATAAAAACCCTTTTTTTGGAAGACGCTAGACTTTTATGTGACGGTCTCAAATTTCCAGTGTTAACTGTGTCACCTGCAAGTTAAAATGTGCTTCTCATCTGCTTTGTATTCTGCATATCCCCACTTTTATATAACTGTGTGTTGCTGCAAAAAGGATTGATATAAATCTTTCATACAGGATGTCTCCTGGATTGTGTGTGGGAGTGGGAAATTCTTCAGAAGTTAAAAGTGTCTGTCCTGAGCACAGGTTGGGTTGATTTGCCAGCAGAAGGCGTGATGTTACAGTTGAAGAGAAGGACAAAAGCCAGAAGACTGGATCCCCAGCTACCCTGGACAAGGAAAGGGGCAGAGCGATCTTGTGCCCAGGAGCAAAGCATTGACGTGCTTGAGACTGGAATTGGCATGTTGAAGTGCTGATCTGGATTAAGGGAGAAGGGAATCTCAAGTGCAGTAGCTTTAATCTGTGTACACCTTGCTTGGGGAATAAATGCATTTTAATCACAAATGAGCATATATACAAAGTACATATACAAAGCATATATACAAAGCATATATACAAAGTAGACAGATCCTCCCATTCCTTCTGGAAACGGTACAGTTCCCAGCATGAAGACCACTACATGGTTGATGTTTGCATAGTCCGGTAATATATACAAATAATCCCTTAGTTCTTGTGCTTACTAACCATGCATAGACACGTCTTAGAAGCCTTAAGTTCACTGTGTTCCTGAGCATGCTAAATTTGGTGCGTACTGAGCAGTGGAAAAGTGAGACTCGTGATTTTTGTAAGGTGTGCATATATCTATCTTGGATCTAGATGACTTGTTTTCTGCTAACCTGGCCAGTTCGTATTTGCTCTGCCTTGAGGCCATTTAATTACATTGACTTTCCTACCCATTTTAGAGAGCAATAGCTGTTTGATGAGTTTTCTGTGCTCTGAAACCTTTCCAAATACTCTAATATATTTTATGTTGAGACTTTTAAAAATGTTTTTGTCCCTGTCCTATTAGTACCAAATGTATTCTTTTCAGCTGCTTCTTATAACTTCTCTTCAGTTTGTGTTTCCTTCCTTCCTTCTCTTAAGTGACTCCAACCTACTGAGCTAGTTCTTTGCACCTTTACCAGTATTTTGCTCTTGTCCAACTTACTAATTAATCTTGCAGTCCTACTCAGAATACCAGGTGTTTGAATGGGGTACTTATGAAAGGGATACTTACGTCAAGTATCCCTTGATGTGTAGGGAGCAGTATTTAGTACAAATCTTTGCTTCCCTGAAATTGTACCTTGCAAAGCCAATTGCGCTGACTTCGATTCTGTGCACTTTGCTGGAGCAAGAGCAGCAAAGCCTTTCTTGACATGGAAACTTTGAGCATTCTTTACAGAAACTTCCCAGTGAGTTTTAGTGATGGGGACAAACCCTGGTCTCAGCTACACATTTCTGATCTCCTCAGAAAGAATAGAGCTATTGGAAATTCAGAACTTTGGAGCGTAGCAGTTTTGCACAGGGCAGAGGGGGAGGTTAGTAGAGATGAGGGGTCTTCTCCATCTAATCCAGAGGACCTGCATGATGGTGAAGCAATTGGACTAGCACAGTGGTGAGGATAGCGACCTCTGCTTCTCTTCTGATGTTTTGTGCTCGAAAATACCATTCTTAATTTCCATGAAGTGCTGAGTTTCACAATTGCTTCCAATTGACACATAAAATTAGATAAATGGAAATTGCTACCATCCACTAAAGCTTCAAAGGAAGTAGTTATGTTTCAGTAATTAGTTTGGCTGTTTAAATACCTGCAATTCATCCTGTTCTGGTTTGTAGTTAGTAAAGAATCCATTGCAGACAGTGATAGCCTGAGGGGAGCATATCTGCCCTGTAAACACTTTTAGCTGATCGGTATTATGAATGTGTGTGAGATGTCAGCTTTGCTCAAATGCAGAAGTAAAGAATGCTTTTCTAACGTGTGTTCTCTTTATCTGATGCTTGATCGGAGATTTTGGCTTTACAAACCAGAGTATAGAGAGGGTGAACAGGAAACACTATAGAAAAAAAAAGGGAACAAGAATATGTTATTTGCAAAATGTCTGAGGTCAGTGCCTGCTAAATTTGGTGGTAAGGGCATGCAGTGAGACCAGCACAGCATTTTCTTCATTTGGTCTGTCTGCTTATGAGAAGTATTCTCTGAAGTAAGCCCTCCATTTGCGAGAGGAGCCTACTGGTGCCCTGTTTTCCTTTTCTCTCTGCCTTCATGTCTTCTGGGTCACAATTGTTCATATTTTTTTCTTGCCCCCTTTCTGACATGACACAGCATCATGGCAGTGAAGCACACTAGAGTTCTCTTACGGAAAATGCAATTAAAAATGAAGTCTGCAGAAGTTGTTCTAGCAAAGCTTTGCATCCACTGGAGTTTAGTAATGAAATGGTTCCTTCTTAAATTGCAAGGAAGCAAATATTATGGCTCAGTTCAATGGGATCTTTAATACAATAAGTACTAACAAACTTGCTTTGCTCAAAATTATTTTTTGTCGTGTCTTTAGAAAATATAAGATTGTAGAACATGAAAAAAAGAGAGTAAATGTGTTTTCTCGAGTCTCTACCAGGTGTTGTAACTTAATCCAAAATCTTCTAAATTTAATAAAGTAAAAAGTATTTCATAGAATCATTGAAAAAGACCTCTGAGATCATCAAGTCCAACCTTCAGCCCATCTCCATCATGCTCACTTCTTTTTTTTTCTTTGACTTTGGGTTTCTTCTGATGAAGCTTCAGAAGAAAAAAAACATTTGGGCAATTGCATTCTTACTAGAAATATGCAAACATAACAATGTCTGGATTTAGATTTTTATGCATATATTTTGAAAAGTTTTTTGTTTTAATTTGTATGGCAGGGACACAAATAAGATTTTCACTGGATGCAAAAAAACTAAGTCCTCTTTGCCTCAACTGGTGATTAGGATTTTGTGGATTTTTTTCACTTGTGGCCTTCTAATGTACTGCTGGGAATGTGACACTCTAATTCCACAGCAGTTATAGTGTTCTAAACTTCTAATGAGAAGATCTCATGATAGTCCTTATTTGAGTGGCTTATAAACTGAATTAAGTTTTGAATAGCTGGACTTTCATAAACTTCCTTTATTATTTCAAGAAAAGGTTTTTTGGGTGGAAGTAGCCCATCTTTATGTGAAGCTTCTAAGGGCGTTGTTCTTTCAATCATCTTTATGGTGGCTGAGACAATACTAATTGTGGGACTGGTTTGATTCCTTTTGTCAGTACTTTTTCAGAACTTGTAGTAAGAAGGCGGACCAATGGAAAAATGTTCTGTATTTGAATAGTTTTTGATGCTGCTGGGAGATGCAAAGTGCTTTGTTGACCCAGCCCAGCAGACAGACCAGAGATGTATTTTGTCTTAACCTTGTTATTGTAAAGGTATGAGATTACCTCTAAGAAGGGGAGAACCAAAGGGAAAATTAGTCTTGGGGCTTACTCAGGCAGCCTGTCTCCAATTGAATAATTCATATTGGTCAGTACAGTGTTGCCTCAGGGAAGTTTTTGCACTTGATAAAAATAAAGGCAAACTTCATGGGGGTGCAGGAGTCTGGACAGCATCACATCAGGGTATGGGAACAGCGTGGGCATTTGGCCTCCTTGCAACATCCTGTTTCCCCAAGTTATCACAGCAAGTCTACACTTTCTTTCCAGCCTTCACTTCCTGAGCTCTCCTCTCACCATGCTTTTCTGCTGTTAACTCTTCTTCTTCCTGCTTGGCTAGGAGGGAGGATTGAATGCCATGTGCCAGGCTGCCCTTGGTGCTTTGCCATGTGGAGATGAAGAATGGAGGTCGGGAGGAAGGAAAACCTCACTGTGTGAACCCAGAACATGGCAGCTGGGCCAGGCCACCACCAAATTGTAGATCTTTATGAGGAGGGAGACCTCCGCCTGCAGGCAAAGCTGCAGGAGGAGGTCTCCCTCCTCATAAAGATTAAGGAGAGACAGCAGTTGGTGGGCATTCCTGGGGATGCACATAGCTGGCCTGTAAGCTGATATTCAGGGAGAAAAGCATAACAATATGGAGAAGGTTACGAGGTGCTCCTTCCCTTTGTGTCTACTGCATCTGGGTAGTCTGGAGCTAGACATTGTACCCAGCCACTGATCTTCACCACCACCAAGGACCAAGCACCATTAATTTGTTTGAAGTCCTTTCTTAAACCCAGGAATACCCAAGACTAAGTCTGTGACAAGTATCACGCGCAAGTATCATGTGACAAGGAAGTGCCTTATGTGGAGGAAGACCTCTTTCTTTAAGCCTGCTAGCTGATAATGTCACAGCATGCTCATAGTTCTCTGGTAGGAGACATGATGGAAACTCATCGCTTTCTCCATCATACCTATCATCAAACATGTTTTTTTTAACATGTTGTAGTACATTTAGTCTCCTGTTATATCTGGAACCTGGTACACTCTTACAGGAATCCCTTTTATCCTTCTCTTTTATTCCTTTTCTTGTTTGTTCCAAATCCTTTTTCAGATGGGGTGACCGAGAATGCATGCAGTCCTGGATTTGCAAACATATTATCAGTGTGTTTCTCTCTTTTACAGCCCCTGAATGCTGAGCTGATATTCTCAGAGCCCGTTCCGCTAACATGCTTAGATTTCTTTACTGAATTGTAATAGCTCATGTTAATCTCATCAGTAATCTCTTATGGGACTATCTTGATGGCCATCCAGATTGATTTGAAATAACCTTAAAAGGCTTATTGTCCAGCATTGGACTGGGAGGCAGATACCATCTCCCTGAAAAGCTAGAACATGATGGGCTTGGGCAGAGAGAGAACAGGAGAATTGAGAGCTGGTGAGTGAATTCTGGAGTGATTCTGTCCTCTGAAGAACTGCTGCCAGCTCTGCTTACACAAGAAAGAATACGTTTTTTTCACTTCAGCCATGGAATAACTTCAGTGGCTATGGTGAAAGGCACGTGGGAAGGGTTTTAGTAGTCTTCCGTGTCTCTCTGATTTACTTCTATCATCTTTAATTTTGCTTCTCAGTCCCTCTGTCTCTTAACAAGTCCTTAAATCTTGACACAGACCCATTCCCCGTTGATGTGGCAGCATATTTGTCCTTTAACTATGTTAGGCCACTGTATCTAAATTACACGGAGAACAAAACTGCCTTTGAATTCATTGGATGGGATAGCATAATTTCACCCTCTGTGTCTGAATTTCATGGGGGACAAGGATGGAGTTACAGTGATTTGAGATGAGGTGGAGTCCTTGGGCAGATGGCAGTTGTTGGGAACACAGCATGGCTTTCAGTGCTCTGGCACACAGAGAAGTGGTGGCATCTCCAGCAGCTTCCAGGGATTTTGGTCAGCTACGACAGGCTAAAATCTTTAAACTTAATTGCTTGATCTAACTGGGGGGATGCAGGGAGAGCTACATGGCCAAGAGTAGGAGGAGCAGAGTTGCCTTTGCAGACGTGAGCGGTCTGTCGAGGCTGGTTGCATGAAGCTGATCTTTGTGTAATCATGTTTTTATTCTTTTAAATTATTTCAAATGAGCTTTTTTGGAACTCACAGAATTAAAATAAGAATCACCGAAAATGGCGTTTTATGCTTTTTGCAGAAGTTTTAAGTAAATTCAGACTTTTGAAGTGGTGATGGTTGCTGGCTTAAAAGCTGTACATTAATCAGATTAATCAGATGCTGAGAGCATATTATATCTGGGATGTCTGCACTATATAAGATCTTTCTTCTAAATTTCTAATTGAATCCTCATTCCCATCCAAAGAGTAACACAAGTCATTAATTAAAGAAAAGAGAAATGAGGCAGTTTTTCCTGTGTTTATCTTCTTACAAGCCGAAATGTACCAGATGTAATGTCACAATAAATACTTGTACGTCATATAATTTGATAATTCAATTATCACTGTTAGATAACTTTCCTTAAGTAATAACTTGAAGAAAAAAAATGCAAATGGGATACAACCATGATAAACATTTAAGTTGAGACTTCCTGTGTGTGGATTTAAATCATGATAAAAATCACAAAGCAGCTTTTATATAAATTAAAATGGTCTACCCCTGTGGAGGGGAGCATTAAAAATACGTTAGGAAGTGACTTGGAAAATGCTGGTGCTATCAGGCCTGGAACAAGGAGGATTAAATATAAAAGGTCTCTGAGTGTCCATTCTTGCTATCAGAGCTGGTTTGCTTTGCAGCATTATGATATGCCAGTCACACACTGCAGAGGGGCTTATGGGGGGACTAAAGTTTTAGTACATAGAAGAGGAGAAGAAAAAAAGAAAACAGATACCTAGTTTCACAGGATTCCTGCTGCCTTCATTGCACCAGCACCTAACGCGGTCTCTACCCATCTCCTCAGACATTTGAATCTGATAATCTGTTTGTTGTTAAACAAACTACGTTATTTGTCAGCAAACTCTCACTGGCTTGGAGTAGTTTGGCTTTGTTGTTTAATGACATCCCTTAGTTAATACGTTAGCCCTACAGAGAAACTCTCCAGCTTATCTGCTGCCTGACTTCTGCCCCTATTTGGCCTTCCCTATTTATATTGAGATACATGCCTAAAAAACAGTGGAAGTTGGGGTGCTAGCATCCAAATATAGGCTGGTGTGTCCCTTCCTCAAAGCATCCATAGTCTAAATAAACAGCAGTGAGGGAGAGGAAAAAGGAATACAGTGTGTGCATGAATGAAGCGGTACATCCCAGCATTGTGTTAGCTCCATAATTTTTTTTTAATCCCCATTTTATAGCTTTGCCCTTGAAGTAACAGACTGCAGGAGCCCACATAGCAGCCAGTGCTCCAGCTGCGGTTTTTATGGGAGCAGGTAAGGCCACAGGTGGTGCAGTGCCTGCAGACCAGGAGGCAGTCACCTTGCTCCTTCTCTTCTGTGCACAGCACCTCACAGCTTATCTGGGACTTTGCTGAAGAACCAGATGCTTCCTTTTCTGTTCAAGGCATATGAGTTCATTACTGGGAAGACCGAATGCTGGTAATGAAATTATCTCTGGGTTTTTCTCCTCCCCCTTTTCCCTTCTCAGTGATTACAACGTAATAGTTTGAAAATGGCCTCTCCTTGAAAAAAGTCCTTTTTTCTTGTAAAAATGCTGAAGAGAGAAACTTGGAAGTAAGTGCTCAAACCCCTGCTCCCAGGACTTTACACAACTGCAGTGAGTAAATATACTCTTCAAATACATTCTTGAGCGCTGAAAAAGGTGAAAACTCACAGCTCTATTGCACGTTGATTTCTTTTCGTATTAAACCACCTAACTTTGCTTTTACTCACAGCTGTAAATGGGTGTTTTTCTTCAGTGGAATCCTACAGTGCTGGTAAGCAGGCCTATCATGGGAGAGTCTCTCAAGTCTGGAGAAGAGGAGGCTCAGGGGAGACCTTGTAACTCCCTACAGTGATCTGAAAGGAGATTGTAGCCAAGTAGATGTTGGCCTCTTTTTCCTGGTAACTATTGATAGGATGAGCGGTAATGGCCTTAAGTTGGGCCAGGAGAGGTTTAGGCTGAATATTAGAAAAAATGTATTCTTAGTAAGAGCAGTGAGGTGTTGGAACAGGCTGCCGAGGGAGATGGTGAAGTCACCATCCCTGGAGGCGTTGAAAAAACGTGGAGATGCGGCACTAGTGGACAAGGTTTAGTGATTATGGTAGTGATGGGTTGATGATTGGGCTAGGTGATCTTAGTGATCTTTTCCAGCCCTAATGATTCTGTGATTCTATGAAAAACATGGGAGTTAGGAGGATGGTGTGTTGGCCCAACCTCATTTCTAGAATTGTGAGAGCCTGGATCAGTGAAGGACTCTGGACTAAAATGTGCTTGCAAACAGTGCTAATTTGACAGCCCCGGAAGATGAAAAGTTTAACCCCAAGAAATGTTACTTTTTTTTTTTTAAGATTTTTCTTTTAATGCACTGAAGACTTCAGGTGTCCTAACCTGGAGGTCTCCCCTGCTCAGTTTTTGGTGCACCAGCAACCTCAAGAGCATTTGGAGGTTTGGTCATAAAATTAAGAGTACAAAATAAAGCTTTCTGCTGGTGTTTGAAATTCAGTTCGTGTCTGTAATAACTGAATCTTATTATCTGATGGTTGTTTGGTGACCTTCACAAAATGAACAGCTTGTTTGGTTTCCTTGTAGTTCTCAGTAGATAAATACTTATGTTGCAGGAGTTACTCATCTATGAAACTTTTCTGGTTGTTTCACGGTATTGGGGTATGAGCTTTGTTTTTTCTTCTCTTCCCTGAGAATTTTACCTACTCTAATCCTGAAAGGAAATGAGCATTGAACTCACTTTCAGAAACAGCTACTGTATTGCAGTTGAGCTACAACCAGGGCAAACTGAAGTGCTGGTTAAATTAGTGGGAAGAAGCTAGTGTTTACTAGAAATTGGAAAGCTAATGCAAAAATAATACCCTGCTGATCATAGGAGGGGTGTGGGACAGTTCCAAAAAAGCAAATGTTAGTTTAAGAAGACTTTAATTAAAATTATGTTCAAATATGCTGTACTGGCATTGAGGCAGCTCAGGAGGCAGTGTCAGAGAGTAAGAAGGAGGACTTTTCGTTCCCCTTCCCCTTTTGCCCTTTTACTTTTTTTCCCCTTTTTGTTCTTTTCCTTTTTTTCCCTTTTTTCCCTTTTTCCTTTTTTTTTTTTTTTTTTTTTTCCCATCAGACCATGGTAAGGGTTTGATTCTGGTGCTCCTTTTCCTGTCAAATGCAGGCATACAGCTTTTTTCCATGTCTTTTTTAACCCAGGAGGCAGCCAGATGTGAGGTTCCTGTTCCAGACCTGTTTGCAGCACATTTGCTGCCTGCATCAGCTCTCTGCTCATAGACTTCTTGCTGGGTTATTCAGAGAACAGAAAATCCCTGTTGTTGAAGCATAACAGGTTATGTAAGAGTTTTGAAAGTACACCCTCTAGCATTTAAAGTCTTTCAAGTTTCTTAAAAAAATTACAGGCTTGCTGGGTTTTCCTGCCAGGGTCCTTTATACACCAGAATTTAGGATCCTTTGTAACATTATGTTCTGGCCTCTTAAAAGGTGAGTAGCAAGCTTTTTCTACTGGATTGATCAGTGGTTTCGTATAAATAACAGAGGGCAGTTGTATTACAGGTACTGGATAACTTTGACATGAACCTGTGATCAGACTTAGATCTGCAGTGGGTTGACAGATCACAGGCATTTTAGCACTTCTTTATTGAGAGAGACAGAATTATTTTTAGTCATTCGCCCATAAAGTTTAGTAGGAAGTTTTCTACCTGGGAATAGAATTTAAAATGTAGTTTAATTCTTCCTGTGTATTGTGTTTCCAACTGAGAGACACAAGCTTAAGAACAGATAGACTACTTTAGTGCCACCTGCCAAAAATAATAATAATAATAATAAAGCCCTTCAAAACTGCTTTAGTCATTTGATTACCTGCTGTGTATTTAATGTTTTATTCATTTCTTATGCTTGGTGTTCCTTGCTCAAGTAGCAGGTGATTCTCCTCATACCTTGGCTGCAAATTAAACTGTCTTCAATTCTGGGGACTTCTGTCACTGTTTCATATGCAGACCTAGGGGTTATCTTATAAGCTGGTGGTAGTGAGCGTCAAGCTATCTGTCAAAGCAATCCAAGTCCTGCAGGCTGTGTTACAGGCCTCATTTCAGAGAGTAGAACCTCATCTGAATAGACTCACTGTGTGTACCAGCAATTTAGTGCTGATAAAATCCACCACTTCTGTCATATCACCTAGCAGTAGATGTAGCTCTACCATAACCTTCTTGTACCATGGGTAACTCAACAATCTTAAGATCCCACTGTGAATTTTTCATGAGTATTAAGACAACATGTCCCAGACAACACGTTTCTATTCTCTTACACTCTTGTCACGTGAGCTTGAATTACTCAGTTGGCCTCTTTGTAATGTGCTTTGTCCCTTGATGAGAGAAGATTAATCAAGATGACTGATACGAAGTTTAGTATCATGAGGAATGACCCAGGAGATCTCAAGAATTCGTCCACTAAAAGCCAACATTTGACATGTTTTTTGTCCTAAATAGACTTTCTTGTCTTGGCTGCACAAGTTTCGAGGAAGCCCTTCAGTATATCTGTTTACTCAGCATATCCTTCTATACTTCAGTTTCATCTTAAGAGTGAGATTGTTGATGTGTTGGCATTTTCAAGTACATTTGTTTACTGAAACCTGGTAACCAGACTAAGAAATCTATGTTTAGGCAGTGAAACCTGTGTAGGCCAAAGACAGCTTGATGTCATTGTGCTGGTATTGCTGAAGCCCCCTTGGTAAAACCAACAGCAGGATCTGCAGAAACCAGCTAATGGCTTTCCTGTGGAAAAGGAAGCATTCTTACATTGTTGGGAGAAAGAGACTGTGGCCATCACTGAGCTGCCAGAGTAACCCGATCAGTCTGAAGTGCTGGATAGAAGGTTTTGTTTTGGATTTTTGGTTTCATATATGAATTCTCATTTTTGCTTCAGCATGCAAGTAGTATGACTGAGTCGACTGATCTATTTTAAGTTTATTCTAAATGCAACTGTCTGGTCTGACTGTGATCTGTAACAGAGACAAGTGAAAGAAGAAACAAAAAATACCAACCCTGTCATATGCAACCCAAATGTGTGATACAGGACTTGTATTAAACCCTCCTGATGGGAATGAGGAAAATAAGAAACTTTCTACAGTTGATTTATACAATCTGGTACATACAGTTTATATATTTGATGTCTTTCTGCCTTGGGAAATGGCTTTTAATGTTGTGTTGCTTATTTTCATCCTTATTGCAATGAAGAAGTCTTAATTTTTTCAAGAAATAGAGTTGTCAACTGACATAGTCTTGAGATGAAAATATACTTGCATATTTTATTTAGGTCAGTATTACATAAGAAATTACCATCAATCTGTAGACCTTCGGATACCTTTTGATATCCAGGAAACACTCCAGGAAATACTCGGCTTACAGCCTGCATAATTCAAGAGAACTTTGGAAAATGTTCGGACTAAATGAAATCTTTTTTTAGTCTGTCGTGCTGTTGACCAGAGTTTATTTGCTTTTCTGTTAAATATAGCTTTTTTAAAAAGAAATAGTTCTTCACATGAAAAGAGAAACATCAGGGACAAATTTAATGACGCAAACAATGCAAAAGTATTTCCTGAGTTATTCCATAGCGTCTGTTAGTTCTTTGCATAATCTTTTCTTCAGAAATCTTATCTAACCAGTCGTATCCAGGCAACATGTTTTGATTCGTTAATCTTGAAAATCCACAGTGTATGAAAATTAAAAATTCCCCAAAATGTGGATTAGTGGTTGGATCTCATACAAATACGAATGAAGGAGGTGTTCCTCACAGCACTGACCCATTCTGGGAAGCCAAGGCTGGAACACTTGTCCCACACCCTCAGATGAAATAGCTGAATTACCTGTGTGAAAAGTGGGAATGACCACTTGCATGTGATCCTTGTTTTTCCTTACCAGTTGGTGGAGATAGTCCTCACCCAAGTCCTTTTCCTTTTCTCAGGTCTAGTTTTTGTGCTGAAAAACTGGGATTTGCAAGCCGCTGCAGTTCCTAAGGCATCAAATTGCCTATCATGGATAGTTTTTAAATTTTGCAAGTTGGAACAAGGGAAATTCCAATTCAATATAAGGTAGAAAATCTTCAAAATGTGAGGTCAAGCAATGGAACAAGTTGCCTGAAGAGTCTGTATAATCGCTGTCCCCGGAGGAATTCAAAGCTTGTCTGGACGAGGTCTTGAGCAGACAGCACTGACTTTGAAGTTGGTGCTACTCTGAGCGCGGGGCTGCACCAGATGACCTTTGGAGATCCCTTCCAGTCTATCTTGTGAGATTTTGTTCAGTGTTTAATTAAAAATCTTCTGAATACTGTCTTAGTGAGTCCAGGATAAGGAAGGTAAATGTGGATTCTTTGGATTCATTTATCATTATTTCTGTAAAAAGCCAAGCATCCTACTACCAGTCAGAGAAGATGATTCTGAAGAAATGTGTGTGAAACACGAAGAAGGTGGTGATAGGAGAAATTGGTAGAAGACAAAGTTTTGCTCTTGGAAATGTAATCATAGAATATTGTTGCAAATACTGCACATCTTGGAAAAGAAACTCATTATCTTCCTTATGTTTGCAATTTTTATTCATTTTTTTTCAAAGTAATTATTTTTGTAATTAGTTTCTGTATGTCAAGACCTTTCTTAAGATTTTTGTAAGCAAATCCATGCCTGGCAGCAGCCTGCCTATTGTATGTGCTAGCAAAGCCTGTATCAAGAGAATAGTTAAAGTCTTTAATCTTGTAAAGAATTAGTTTACAAATGCACGCCCAAGGATTCCCACAGAAGCCAGCAAGCAGTGTTTCCTTGTAGACTTGTTTGCTTGGGAAAGTTCAGCTGAGTTCTCATTTTAACTCTGACTACCACAAAGTCCTTCATATTAGAAACATATTTGGTATTTTGTGACTTGTTGACGATTAACGATTTTTTATCCATGTACACCAGGTTCATGTATTACCTTTGTGTAGCTTAAGGATGACTTTTTAAATCTAAAATATTTAAGGAAGGAGCAGGTTATATTGAAACAATAGAGTTTCCTATAACTTGTGCTAAAATATTACCTCCTTTCTTCAGCTTGGATAAAATAATGGTTTTCTTTAATAACTCTGAGACTGAGTTTCTTTCCCCTTAAACTGAGAAATGGGCAAAATTCAGTAATCTGCTCACTGATCAGTAATCAAGTAACAAATCAATAAGCAATGACAGATCAAATGACCACAGTAATTTGCTGCGTGACTACAAGTGGCTGTAGGAGTTAGAACAAGGTGGGAGGGATACCAGGAGCAAGGCACAGGCCATGCATAACCAACTCCTAACAATCGCCGTGAAAATAAGTGTGTCTCTATAAAATCATGCTGCGTCTGCGAGCAACAAGGCTAAACAAACTGGAGATGATGAAGTAAATTGGATTCAATCTTAGCAACCCCACTGCGTCCTCATAACTAATACTTCGTCAGCTCTGTTGCTGTCAGCTGGGTTTTCAGACGGCCTGCCAGGAAGGGGTATACATTTTGATTTAGCCAAGACATGTAGCTCTCTGTTGGAGATTAACTGTGATCTTGTTTCTATTGTAACCAAGAGACTGTCTCAATAGAAGGGCTGTTGTATGCAGAGGGAATTTGCTTCATTGTTGAAACAACTTTTGACTCCTGAATTTCTCCCCTGCAGTACTAAATAAGTATCTTGGAGCTTCTGACCATTGTGTTTGCCACCCATCCTTGAATGAAATTGTGGCAGAAACGTCAATATCTTCTTTTTATTGCCAGGAAATAAAAACAATTTCCTGTGCAAACTAAGATATGCTGAGGTCAGCTTGGACATGTTTAGAGGTATAGGGCTGGAAATCTTGGAATTTATTTTGATTTGGTTTATGCATTACCTGCATTAAGGTAAATTTCGTGTACATTATTCCTGTAACATCAAACTTTTTGTTTGTTGGTTACCCATTTGTAGCTCTGACATTTGAAGAATCAAGTTCTGTGCTCTCCCTTTCTACACACACATTTTAGCATATAAAATAGAAGAGCCTTAGAGTAACTATTGGTTGACAATGAAGATGAATGTGCTCTGCTCACAGAAAAAAATTCTAAAGACCTTAACTCATAGCTTTAACTTTTAACATGAGCCTTGTGATTGTGCATGTGGGACTGGAAAATGTTTCAGCAATGCGAGCCTGGGCAATTAATATGATGAAAGCCTTGGGTATAGGTGCCATTTGTCTAATGTAGCTGTTCAGAATGCGCCTCCCTTGTGGACACTTCAGTTTCTCAGAGGGAAAGTGAGTTGACTTTGCTTTGTGGGCACAAGTCATTATGCTTGAGTACCAATTTAAAGTAAATTCTGAAATAATTTTGTTCTAGGCTAGTGCTTGAAGTAGTGAAAATTAATTATAATAGCTGAAGTGTTTTTGAATAGGGAATACAGGTGTTTAGTTTCTCCTGACCGGCTAAAACTAATTATTGTCATTTTACCATTAAGAAATGGAACAAGATGGTAGCTGATTCGATGGTCGAGGAAGGCTTCTTTACAGTTTGGGTTTTAATTGTATAAGTAACATCTCTTTATTCTTTCAAACAGAAGAATTTGTCAGTTAAAACACAGACTGTACTATCTAACTGCTGTGTTTTTAAAAATTTTTTTTTTTTTTTAAGATTCTGAGTTTCACTGTTCCCTGAGTAGAATCCTCACTGTTTAGTACAAATGCATAATTTCTTTGGTTTGAACAGTAAGCTTTTCGCAATAAATATTGGTGGCAAATAATGAGATAAGTTTCCTTGGTTAATTTTACAGAACTATTTTTTGACCTCTGTATGTTTTGACAGCTCAGTCTTTGGTTTTAACTCTTGGTAGTTTTGGTAGGAAGCAGCACTGAGCAAAGCTGTGCAGTGAAGGTAGTCAAACTCACATAGTCCAGCATCCTCCCACAGTGGGTTGTTGTGTTCTGCTTGTCCAGCTCTCAGGTAAACAGTACATTGTTCGTACCTCCCTTATGATCTTTGATCTCTGGGAAGACAGAAAGCAGAACGTTTGAAAACACTCGAGTTTCCATGAGAGATTTCCAAGGAAAGGAGGGCCTTGCTATAGACCATGTGTGTGACATTGTGGTTCCTGGACCATCTAGATGTCTGCTGATTGGTGTATATTTGCTTGGTGATAGGGATATAGAGAATTGTGTAATTCTGTAAGAGAAAAGACAATGCATAGTTCATTCCTTGATACTTATAATCTCTTAGATTTATCTCTCCATTCAATTTTCCCTCTCACAGAGAGTTACATTAAAAAATTATTCAATTTCACACTTGCTGAGAGAAGTAAAAATAAGTGATTGTTTTTTTTTAGTTTTTTTTGTTTTTTTTTTATTTTTTTTTTTTGTCATCTATCTCTTGTTGTCTGTGTAAAATACTATCAAAATAAACCTGCTTAGATGAATGTCTGGGTGTCTCTGTCCTGTCTCTGTTGGTACAAGCTCCATGTTGGAAACAAGGTAATCCATACTTGGGGTTTGAAATAGGTTTAGGGGAAAAGGAGGAATGGAAGGGTTCAATTTTCTTGTTTTAAGATTCGCTAATTGGGATTTGCAAAGCATAATGAACTGCCTTGCCATCTCTGATTATGGTTTGCAGTCAAAAGAATAATGTAAATGCATGTGATTTGGGTATGGCAATGTAGTAATCAAGCAAACAAAAAACCACCAACAACAAACAACAAAACCACCTATTTAATTTACTCTTATTTTCCTGCCTCCCAAGTCTGTGCAGCACCACTTCAGCTTTTACAAATTGTAATTGGCTAGTATGACCTTGGATTTAAAATACTGGATTTGATGCAAAATCAAATACAGGTTTGTCAAGTGGAGTAACTTGGTCTTCTGGGTGCAGTTCATCCTTCTGAACTTTAGCTAAGTGCTTGACAGCTAGCTGAGACGAAATACTGACCCTTCCCTGTTGATAACAGAGGAAAAGAGAAAAATTGGCAGCTCCAAAAGCCGATTTCTTTCCACTTTAAAATAACTACTGGATGAATTGTCCTCTAGAGAGGTCCATTTATCCCTGTGAACTATAAAAGTTGCCAATTTCTAAGGTTGTCATTTAAACTGAACAGATCTCTCCCTTTATGCCACTTTGTTGGCTGTTCTATTCATTTTAGATTTTAAGCTGCGTTAGTTAGATCATATTAAAGGCCTCCTTCTCCCCTCACCCTCCTCCTCGATTTCTCATTTTTAGCCATTTGATTTTGCCAACATGGTCTCTGAAGGAAAGCAGCAGCATGTGTGTACCAAAAGTGAACTGTGCCAAAGCAACAGAGACAATTAAATCATCTCCTCAAATCTTGGGAATTCAGCCAGCGCCTGATTTCTGTGCTGCAAAAAGACTTTCTTGTCTGTTTGGTCTTAAAAAACCTGTGCCATCATGCTTGCTTAAGCATGGGGATTGATTATGGTAGTAACTCAAGTCCTGCAGTGTGATAGTCCAGCTGCTGCAACGATGTTGGTCACCCTGCTATTGCTTTGCCTCTGAACTGAAGGGCACTTCTAGGCAGAAGGGCTTTTACAGCTCTTCAAGTCTCAGTTATCTACTCAGCTTCCATCAAGAGCTCCATCTGGCCCAGTATGGAGCATTGCTAAGTATGGATATCTCCTTATTCCTGGGTACTTTTGGCTAAGACTTGATACAGGCTGAAAGCAGCCCCATGCCTTACACAAGGCAGTCTCTTTCCATTGTGAAGGAGCAAGTTCCTGCTTAGACAAGCTGTTATTTTGGGGGTTGGGCACTCTCCATCAATTCTTTGAGGAATCCAATGTTCTGGTTTTCTGCTCTTCTTGTAATTGGGCTTTCTGGTTATTTGTAAGAAAAACAAAGTCTGACAGGCTTGGAATTAATGGAGACTGGTTTTCAGAGAATCTTATTTTGTGGTTGATTGGCTTCTTAATCTAATTAATCAACCAGAAATATTGTAAGACTGCAGTGGGAACTCATGCCTTGTAAAGATCAGAGAGTCCAGAGGCTAGAGCAACATTCATAGTGTCCTAATGCAGAAGTTTTGCTGTGCTTTTACAACTCCTTATGAAAGACTTTGCACAAAAGAAGTATTTCGTGCCATTTCCCTTCTGTAGGTCTTATGGTGTCTAAGGAGGACTTTCGTTAGGTTATATCCTTTAGCTGGTCTTTCCACCATGTTGTGTTTGAGTATTTATTTGCCAGTCTTTCAACACTGATAAAAGTTGATCAGTGATCTCAGTTATTAGGAGAGGGCTGATACAATGTGTTTGCAGAAGCCCTTCAACCACAACACTACCTGAAATATTGACATTTCTTGCTGTAGACTTCCCTTGCTATGCAGTGACAGCTTTTTCTTGCTGCTTTTTCTTGGTGTTTTTCACAAGGAGTGGAGTGCCCTGTGGCTGCTCCACAGCTGCCCTCTGCCATGTGAGCAGA
The DNA here is from genome assembly GCA_016647715.1 of Pavo muticus. Lineage (NCBI taxonomy): Eukaryota > Metazoa > Chordata > Aves > Galliformes > Phasianidae > Pavo > Pavo muticus. Next base: position 1,395,548 of record JACDJE010000031.1, read on the forward strand.
TACAGGCTGGTCCAGAAATGCAGAGAAGAGGACCGTGGTGAGTTCAGCATCAGTCAACATAGCCTTGTGAGTAGCTGCTATGTGACCAGTGAGGGAGCAGGCTGTTGATGCTGCCAGGGCACGCTTTGCAAGGATGTGAAGGTTTCCAGCTTCTCTGTAGTCGCTGCTATACCATCTCACCTAGTTTCTGCTTGTGAGACAAGACTCATTTTGTTGGTTTTTTTTGGTTTTTTTTTTTTGGGTTTCTTTTGCAAAAGCAAGGGGGGATTTATTTAATTTAGAGGATTTATTCAATCCTCCCTTCGGCAACTGTTCTCCCAAGAGAGTATATTGTGAAAAATACTACAGCTTCTCCTCTAGCTCCTACCCCGGGCTTGGAAATCTTTGTGAGCAGTACCTTGTGTCTCTGTCAGACTTTTTTAACTTTGACTATTACATTGATGTCAGTCTCTCTTTTGCAGCGAGCCTCTGGATTTTGGGTTGTACAACTAAAACTTTTCAGCATGCCGAGTACCCAAGGCATGACTCAATTTCAGTAGCAATTTCAGAGCAAGACCTGAGTTGCCTGATGATTCAGTGTTTCAATAGCATCAGTCTTTGTAAGATTTGTCTTACAAAGGGATACAGTATTCCTTTTGTTTTCTCTGTCACAGATGTCATACCAAACCGTCACATCTTTAACTTTTAAAAATCAGGTGGAAAATACATAATGGAGCAGACGCTAGCGCTTGTTCACACATGGTGTATGGCTTTGTTCTTATTAGCTGCGTGGAGTGGCTTTGTTTTCCAAACTGCAGTTCCCATCATCCCATATAATTTACCCTGATGTAGTCAGGGAAGTACAAGGTCTGTCCAGGGAGGCGAGGAATGAAAGACATTGATGTTGAACGTAAAGCAAGACTTGCAGTATGTTGTGGGTTGGCTTTGTGCTGTTTGCCATGACTTCTTCCTTTACTGTAGATCATACTTTAATTGATCATATGGATTTGTACATCTTTATTTTTGGTAAAGAAAAAGTTCTATTTTAAACCTGTTGGGGTTGCTGTTTAAAAACTGTGTAACAGTATTGTTCATTGTGAATGTTTTTTGTAGAAAATACAAATGCAATTTAGGAATGAATCCCCAAGCATTCAAAAAATATACATCTCTGTCTGATCTGGGAGAACAGAGTTGAAACTGCTCTAAGTATTGGGTTAAGCTTCATTGACAAAGTGCTGTGAATAATACATATATACTTATTTGAGCTGTGTATAGCATTTCACACACATGGAGAGTGAAAAGAATTAAAATACATCCCTTAGCATTGTGGCAGTTTTCTGCTTCACTTTGTGTAGTTACTAGAGAGGAACAAAGTATGTAGTATGGTGGTTTGTGGGAAGGGAAAGACTCCAGGTATTTCCTAAAACCTAGAAAATCCTAACTTTCCACGGCAATAAAACATTGCATGTATCAGTATACCTTGTATGGTGTATGCTTCATTTCTAATCTCATAAACAGACAGTAACTTTTTCAGATGGACATAAAGGTCCCGCTTTTCAAGATAGAAATTGAAGTTGTCTGCACCATCTCATGGTGTGCCATGGTTCTATAGCTTTCTTAATTTAATGTTTGCAGTGTGCATTGAAGCAGACAGTGTAGCACAGGGGTTGTGTTTCTGTACTTTCTCATCTTTAAAGAAAAGCTTCAGTTTGAAAAAGCTTATTCCTAAAAGGGTGTGCATTTACAATGAAGTGTTGTTTTTGTATAGACTTTCCTTTTTTTTTTTTAATCTGGTTATTCTCAGTGTAAAAGCAGAAGAACATGTTTTATAGGGTTGAGGCTTCAGGTTTATAAACTGCCTTTATAGTCTTTAAATATTATGGGTATATTGATTTATTTGTTTTGATGATACATAGAAATACATGTGCAGGAATATGCTGGCAGAATTTTCTGGTGGAATTTTTCTCTAGCACACTGAGCAGAAGCCATCCAAACCTTTCCTGCTGCAAAATATTTGAGCCTCTGCGTTTCCATTGGTCTTCTCTAAGAGAAATAGGTTTTGTCATTAATATTGTAAAGAATTCAGTTGCTTGTTTTTTCCTCTTTGGGTCACACGTGAGAGCATACGTGTCTCACAGAAGCCCCTTCTTCCTATCATTCACCTCCCCCACTCCTTCCTCCAAATTTACTTTCATAAGACTTAAGCAGGATTTTGTTGTTTGAGCAGATTGTTTGGCTGTGGTCAGACTTGGACCAGTTCACCTGGAACAAGCTTTATTCTCTTATATTTATCACAGGAAGAATAGCTAATCTAAAATTTGCAGTCTGAATTTTGTGATGGGCCTTCTGACGGTTAACTTTGGGATGTAGGAATTGAAATTTAATTTCCTGCTATTCAAGTTTCTGGTTGTTCTCATATATTTATCTCAGCTACCTGGGAAACAAGTAGTATCTCATAGAAGCACTCAGGGAGGGGCATGAAGGAAATGTTCTGGGGATAACTGACAGTGATGGTCTATTTATTACCCAGGCTAGAGGCCAGATCATGTATTTGCATTGCCTGGCAATAGGATGGCCAAATTACCATTATGCTGGAGGAAAAACGAGGTTTTAGTAGAGTGTTCAGAGGCTCTCTGAGTTTGTTGTCCAGTGCATTGCAATCAGAAGTCCTGATCTTTGTTTCCAAGGAGGTGGAATATATTGTCCAAGGCTTGAGGTGTGTTTTCCTTCCTCCTGCCTCTCCAGCTTTCTGCATGAGGTTGCTTGGACTGCTGCAGTGCTCTCATGGATCAGGCCTTGGTTTAGTGCAACCCAGAAAAGGCAGATTTTCTTCATCCCTGCAGATACGAGGTTTATATCCCTGCACTGCAAAAGCAAGCCAGAGGAGACAGAACCGTGAGTGAAGGGATCAGAATTGAAAGACAAGATGTGACAAGTGCGTGTAGCTGTTGATCGGAAGAAAATAGGCATGAAAGGTGAGAATAATAGTGAAAGAAAATGAGCAAGCAATTACATAGACTTAGTCCTGCAGAATTACTCAGCCTTGACCTACCTAATTGGTTGATCATAGGAAACAAATCAGACAGTAAAATGGAGCTAATCTCTGCGCTTCCCCTCCTTAGCTATTATCAGCTGCAAAAGCTGTATAAGCTTTGTGGCAGAGGCAGAGCAGAGGCACAAAGGAGTGCCCTTAAAAAAGGATATAGTCAAGCGGTCACAGGCATGGGACAAGTGTTTAAATCACGTGTTTGTTTGAGGCTGCTGAAGGACTGTAGAGTAGTGAATGATACACTGTAGGAGAGTTAATAGGAAAAAAAAATCAATGTTTGTATTTCTGATCTGATATTTCTGTATCTGTTAAATGACTGCAATAGGCAGCACTAATGAACGTGTTGTTTCTGGGTGAATAGTCTGAGCACTTCCCTATCCATGGCCAGCATGGTCAATAGGAAGGCATGAGGGCACCTGGGGCATGGAGTGTGCAGGTACAAATGCCATGTGCTCGCATGCTAGAAACAAGCTGTTAAATTTAAAGAAAAACAATGGTGCATCTAAATGTGATCTTCCACCTCAAAGGAGTGTGCTTTTAATCTCAGTACATGTTCAAATGGCTCAGTTCATTCACAGCAAGTGGCAGCCAGACCAAACGCTCTTATGTTTCCTTTGCGCTGGAAAGAGCAAAACATCTTTGCTTGCATGTTGGTTTGTCACCTGCTGTAAAACTGCCTCCTGCAGAGGCAAAGGTGAAAGCAGCAATGAGCCAGGTAGGGGAGAAGCAATTGGGATGTGGAAGGAAGATAGGAGTAAAGGGATTGTTTTTATTATTTTGATCAACTGCTTTGCAGAACAATGAAAGTCTAGTTTTCTGGCTGGCAAAAGCTGCAGTATTAAGACCTTGTTTGTGTAAGCACCAACGTTTGGGAGTTCACATGGCCTGCACGCAAACAAGGACCAGCAAAGGGATAGGAGGGATGGCAGAGAAGTGCAGCTTTGTTCTCGTCTTCTTGGGCCTGCCTCCTTGGCTTCTCTCCAGGGAGAAATGGAAGCCCTGGTGCTACAAGTGCATTTTAGGAGATACAGGAAATGGTTTCTACTCAGAAATGTCGGAGAGGCCAAGGCAGCAGTAGTGCAGCCCATGTTCCCCTCAGCCATGTCATTCAGGAGGAGCCCGTATACCAAGAAAACCCAGGTCACACATTTCTAGGTAAATGTAACTGCTTGTTTTTGAGCATGAAGGGTAGTCATACAATTCTGGTGAGTATTTTTAAAGAATGATAATATATGATCACAAGAAGGAAATAGTGAGGCTGTTAGAGCTGCCACAGAGATGTCAGGGGGTGCATGGTGAGGAGAAGAGCCATGGTGGCCCAGTGGGTTTGTATTTCTGGAATGTGAAACTTCACTTAAGTACATGAGATTTTTTTGTTCTTATTTTTCCTACTCTTGAAGAATCTCTTGAGTTTTCCATCTTTTGAGCACAGCAGGCGCCTGTGCAATTACTGCAGCACAAGGCAAATAGAGGGGGGAGAAAGCATCAATGGGGGGGATCCTGGCAAACATTATTTAGAGCATTAGAAGAGTGCAGCAGAATGACTCCCTGACCATCACTGATGAAAGTGCCTCACATTGAGATCGTCAGCATTCCAGCTTAGCATTTTTATTACCATTTAATTACTGCCGTACTGTATTGAATACTGCTGTACTGAATATAGCTAGCATCTAATGCTCTGGAAGTGTACTGTAAAGAAAGCGGAGAATAGCAAACAGGCAGCCAGACTGTAATGAGTTTTCACATCCTGTTAGGTAATGTCTCCGTAACAGCCCCAATAACTGTTTTGTTCTTTTATTTTTTTCTTTAGGATACCGTGTCCTTCATTTGATAACGCTTTCTTTTTCCATGAAATCCACAATCCTTTTCTCTAAATGTAATATTACCATATATTGTAAAATGTATTTTGTTTTGTACTTTCTACTGGTTCTCCATGCATGCCAGAGGTGTCACAGCGTGTCATGCTTCAGTTTGGCAGGGACACCTTGTTGTCATTTCATCAGAGAGCCTTCTCTCTGCAGGATGGCTGAGTGGTGCAGACCTGCTGCTGCAACTTGATCTCACCATGGTGGGTGTCAAATGGCTGTGATCTGAAAATACTGACGTGTAGGGAATGCTCTGAATGCCGTAAAGAGATTCTGTTGGGGAGGCAGTCTGTCTATGTAATGGTAGATTGTTAGAATTTCTGGCATGAGCATGTTGGCGTCATTAACCATAGCTCAACACATGCTTCACAGGATGCTTTTGTCTTTGCTGCTGTACTTTCCCCTGGGGACAAGGAATAGCTGTGCAAGCAGAAAATTCAGCCTGGGAGCCTCCTGCAGTGTCAGTCCCAGAGCAAGGTGCTGCTGGATGGGAGAGGTGCAGGAGCCCTTGTGCATGGAGCAGAGGAGAGGAGATGAGGAAAGCCTGTCCCAGCAGCAATGGTTATCTCTTCTAGAGGGGAAAATACAGGAGGAGCAGCTGAAGTCATGTGGTTTGTTCAGCCCAGAGCAGAGGAGCTGAGAGGAGCCCTCATGGCGGCTGAGGCTCCTCACAGGGAGCAGAGGGCAGTGCTGAGCTCTGCTCTCTAGTGACCAATGATAGAACCCAAGTGAATGGCATGAGGCTGAGACAGGGGACGATCAGGTTGACTATCTGGAGATTTTTCACCCCAGGGCAGTGATCATGACACCGAGCTTGCCAGAATTTTAGAAGCATCTGGACAAAACTCTTAGACATATGGTCTGAATTTTGGTGGTCATGTGTGGAGCCAGTATTCCCTTCTGGTAACTTCTGTTAATTAGTGGGCCATTATTTACTCATCAGGGAATCATTTTCTGACCCTTTCTATGGTAGAAGAGGTGGAATTATCCCTAGCATACCTCCACCATCAGCAAGCTTAAAATCCTCCCACATCTCTTAATCTTATTTTCTAAAATGCAGTAATCAACCAGGCAGAGTGGCCTTAGGATTCCTAAAAAGTTTTACTTTAGACTTTGCCACCGACTTCACTTCAGTCTCTTACAGTCCCTGCAAGGGTCACAACTGCAGAAGTGGTCTTTAAAATGCTGGAGATGAGCATGGTACAAATGAGTTGTTTATCAGTTTCTGACATTTGCTGAAATCTAGAGTTTCAAAGTTGTCCTTTAAACACCGGAGCACAAACCTGCTATGGCAATAAGCCCAAAGGTCAGTTTACTTATGTGAGTGATCTCTGGAGTGATAAATTTGTAGTATTCTGATGGCCTTTGGTGTGCAAGATGAGAGAAGAGTCACCCCCGTGCTGGGGACACAGGCTGGCATGTATGATGCTGCACCGAGCTCTGGTTCTATACGACTGAGGTCACAGTTCTTTCCGCTGGTTCCAACTGGAGTATCTCTTGGTAATCTGATGTTGAACACTACTTCCAGCAGTTACTTGTCAGTGTTAATTCTTCTCTCAGTTCCCATTCTTTCCTGGCTGCCTCTTCAACTTTAAACATTAGGCCTGATCTAATTCCCCTTGAAGTTGAACCCACAGACTTTGGCAGAAGTTTTAAGTGATCCCAGGATTAGAAGCTCCTTGAGGCAGAAATTCTGTTGTTTTTATATATCTATATTGCTGCACCCGTCTGTACTGCAGTAAAAAATAATAATTAAAGAACTGATATCATCCGATTGTGCTGTCTGTAAGAAGCAGGAGGGACCTGCCCTTGAACTAAATAAACAAGCCTCAAGCGGGTAGTTTTCCCTGTGTGCATCCCCGAGCCTCTGTAATGGCATAGCAGATCTGGTTGTGAAAGCAATGAATTCACCTTCCCTTTTGAAAGGTACTCTTACACACTGGAGCATAAAAAACCAGTTATGCTAATGGTGAGCACACACACACGTCATCCTTTGCTTTCTTTCTGTCTTTGCCCTGCAAGCATATTTACTTTTGCAGCGGAATAATTCTCAGGACTTACAAAACAGACATGCAGAAAGTATATGGGAACTGGCCTCGTAAGTTCAGCATAGCTTCACTTGATCTGCACAGGTACAGGGATTCCTCCATGCATCATACGTGCCTCAAGTCCAGTTCTGTCCATACAGACTCTGCTGTGCATCCCCACCTGGCTTGGTGCTCCACTTCCATTTGCCTGAGCTGTCTTTGCTTCAGGCAAGGTGCTGTATGCATCAGCAGAATTCTGAAGCAAAGACTCCAGTGCAAAACCCTCTTAGCCCTGAGCTGGTGCTGAAAGTTTGTGTCGTCATGGGAATTCCTACATGGGAAATGTGTGATAGCAACACAGGGGAAATTCTTGTGGCTATTAATTACAAATGCGTCCTAGCAACTGTATTACCCTACTCTTTTCTTTTTCCCCCGCGTTTTTACAGTGTTTTACAGACAGCACCTGCTACAGCTGTCTGTGTTAGAAAGGAATACAATGCAACTGTAACAACACAGAAACAAGCATGATTTTTATCATAAGCTTTTCTGCCTGCTTATTTCCTTGTCATGTGCTTATTGTCTCTTAACTTGTACTTGACTTCTTAGCTCCTTGGGAGGGGACCATCTTTTTGTTCTGTGTTCGCACAGCATCTGAGGCTGTCATGCCCTGGTTCTTCACTAATCCTGGCAAGTGCTCCAGCAGTACACATGGCAAGTAAATTTGAGATGCAAACAAATCAAGATTCTTCTCACTCATTAAACAATTTTTTTTCTCTGTGATGATTTGAAATGGAGTTGCATTTCATTACAGCTCAGCTGAGAATTGCCAGTTTCTCTTCCAACCTCTCTTACCAGCCTCCTGTTCCACAGTTGACTAAGAAGTACATGGCAGGCAGTTTGCAGACTGAAAAACAATATGTTGTACTATTTTAACCTGGCTTTGTCCTAACCTGGAACAGGCTGCATTGGCATTTGGGGGTAGCAAGGAAATGTGATTTGATGTGCCAAGTCAACTGCACTTGCTTTTTGGTGGCTGCTATGAGCAACTTTTGTCCGCTTTGTCTGGTGGAGGGACTGTGCTGGCCCCAGCATCTCAGCAGTACCAGGCAAGTCTCAGTAATTGTCTGTAATAGGGCCTGAATGAAGCAAGGGATTACTTTGCCCTCAAATTGAAGATTAATGTTTTTTTTTTTTTTTCTTTTTCTGGGACAGAAAACATTGCCTGTTTTCTAGAAAGATAAAGTGTCCACTGAAACAGGATTATGTTTATAATATTATTGCAGAGACAGCTGTGAAGTAGGCTTTCTGTACTACAGTAAAGAGCCGTGACCCCTCACAGAGTTATCTTTTAAGCTGCATGCTAAACCCATGGAGGCTTATGGCTCTAAGCTAATGGGGATTTAACTTCTCACTGAAAGGAATTTGGAGCCTAACCCTATTTAGATGCTCTTTGCTCTCATTGATTAAATGCTCAGTCCACTGCAAGGAACCTAGTGGAATCATAACTGTATGAATTTTCCATCTAACAAAGTGAATGCTGGGAGACACCCCATACAATATTTATTAGAGAAGGAATTTGATCTTAAAAGTCAAAGTACTGTTTTGTTTGTAGAGAAAAAAAATGAATTTGAGTAAGATCATATGTTTTCGGAGTATCCCACGAAACCATTTTGTGGAAATAAATCCAGTTTCTGTATTGTGATCTCTAGGATTTCTATTAGGACTTTCACCGCTTTCCTTGTTTACTGTGTTCCCTCACTCATGTCTGAAAACTATTTTGAAGAACAGTTTGCAGAGGACACCAAGTTGGGAGGGAATGTTGATCTGCCTGAGGGGAGAAAGGCACTACAGACGGACCTGGATAGACTGGATTGATGGGCCAAGGCAAACTGCATGAGTTTCAATAGGGCCAAGTGTCCGATCCTGCATTTTGGTCACAAGAACCCCAGGCAACCCTACGGGCTTGGGGAGGAGTGGCTGGAAAGAGATCTATTCAAATGGAAGTCTAAGCAGTGAGGTATGAGCACGTGCCCTAGTGTTTCACTGTCCTGCTCTTTTCCTAATCATTGTGTTGCCCTGCCTGAATGTATTGCCCTGTCTCCTTTTTTTACTGAGGGACAAGAGATGGTGTGGTGTAGGAACTCATTTCCTTCCAGTGCCTCAATAAGCAGTCTGTGGGCTGACAGCATGGGTTGATTGCTTCTCTAAATTTACCAAACTTTTTTATTTCCAGTTTAAAAGAGAAAGAGAGAGGGAGGTAGGCAAGAACATGGGCACTCAGGAATTTACACTCCAAGTCACTTTGTTAGTGTTCACTTTATATTTATGTGTAATTATATGGACTTGAGTATTCTGGGTATGGCCACAGACATCCCCAGTTGAAATGGTTGCTAGTTAAACATTCCCAAAAAGAAAAGCCTGGATAGGCTGGAGAGTTGAGGTTCAACAAGAACAAGTGTAGAGTCCTACAGCTAGGGAAGAAAACCCATTCATCGGTGCAGGTTAGGAGCTGATCTGGTGGAAGGAAGCTCTGCAGAGATGGACCTGGGTGGTTCTGGTGGACAACAGGTTGGCCACGAGCCAGCAGTGTGTTCTTATGGCCAAGAAGACCAGTGATATCCTGGGGTGCATTAAAAAGACTGTGGCCAGCAGATCAAGGGTCAATCCTCCCCCTCCACTCTGCCCTGGTGAGGCCACATCTGGAGTACTGTATCCAATTCTGGGCTTTAGCAGGGGAACTAGACGATCTCCAGAGGTCCCTTCCAACCCCTACAATTCTGTGATTCTGTGATTTTATTTGTGATCTGATGCCTTTCAGTGGATATTCCAGACATTGAAGATACAAATTCTTACACAAATGATTGTCCTGAATTTGTTCATTTTTTGAAACTCTTAGTGTTGTCCGTTGGAGAATGAAAAAGATAATCTTTGAAATTTTGGAAGCGCTTCCAGCCCTGTTCTGCACAATAAAACTGGGGGATCTTTGAAGCATCTCAAGTTGTTCCCAAAGAGAAAAGATTGTAGGCAGTATGGCTCCAGTTTTCACTTGCACTGTGATTCCTTTGGGATGATTAAAAATGAAAAGTCACAGAGGGATGGAAATTAAGTTGAGTGCTGAGAACTCTGACATTGACTTACTGCATGACTTTGAGGAAGGTATTTTAACTTGCCTCTGTGAGCATAAGCATCTGTAAAACAGGTATAATCATACACAGCATAGTAATTTCCCTTGGTGAGTGCCATTTTCAGTCTATCTTGTACTACTTAATGATTTGTGTGACTGCTGGAATAACAGCATTCTCTAGAACTGTAATGCCCTTATGTATTTTTTCACATAATCACTAGTGGTTGAAATATTTGTTCTGACACTTGAGATTACTCATGTAAACAGGAAAAATTACAGCATACTGGTGATGCCAGACACCTTGAATTCCATCTGAGCATGTGGGAGATTGGAAAAGGATCTATAAATACTAACAGTGACGGTAAGCAGCATGCACAAGCGGCACATGAGATATTCTAAGTTTACTTATTCCTGAGGTTTAGATAATATATTTTAAAATACTGTTTTACATATGTCAGCATTAGATGCAAGACAGCTCTTAAGAATCTGAGTGCTGCAACAGTTGGCTGGAAAAATATGTGCTTGGTTACATTTCCCTGCTTCACATGAAACCGTGTTTTTATGCTGTACTTTGGGCAGAGTTACAAGGAGTGTGACTACCCAGTCCTAATGTCATGTCACTGTAACCTCAGTTTTTGTTTAGAGCTGGTGAAGCATTCTGCCTTGGAGACAACCAAAAGCTCCAGTTTGATTTTTAGTGAATGACCTACAGGTCCTACAATGATTTTTCTCAAAATGTGACTGCTGATTTCGACGTTCTGCTCCCAAATTGCATGTATCAGATGCTTTCTTTCTCCATTATAAAAGATTTGCATGGCTTAATTGTAGAGATCAAAATGTAACATAGTGTAGCAAATGAGCTGTGTCACATTTTACATAAAATTTAGTACATTATTTAGCTACTTCTTGCAGGTTTCGAAGTGGTCTTTTTTAATTTGTCATTGATTAGGTAAGGGACACCTGTGCAGTGCAGCTGCTCCTTGTTCTCAGCTGAGTACTATTCCTTCTGAGTATAAGCTCTTCAAGGTAGCACCAGCGTCTCTTTCTAGATCAAATCGTAGGCATCTTGTTTATTGCCAAACTTTGTACATCTGGGGTTTAGTGAATATTTACCAGCTAAGATTTGCTTTTCAGATCATGCAGAGGTGGATATGTCTGCATTTATTTTTGGGAATTAACATAATGTTGTTGGAAGCCTGATGAATAGCCTATGGACCCTTGCCACTAGAGTTCATGCATTCATTATTCGTGACATTTCTTAAACCAGAACCAAATAGATCTAGTTTATTGAAACAGGAACCATGAAACTTAAGAGAAACATAATCTATCGATGGATTAGGAGAGAAACCTTAACACATTCAGTGTAGTACACATCTAGAGGAAATCACAACGGAAACCATTGAGCAAGATCGACTGCAGGCTCTATCTTTATTTATTAATAATTTGTCATTTTGAAATTTTCTATACTAAATTACTGACAACCCTGACTTCTTTTGATCACTCTGTCGACTCAGATGCTAGCAATGTGTTACATTTAGAGATGTGAATCAGGGCAGTGGTCCAGCCTTTGGTTTCATTGTGATTCACTGTGACAGAATTTCATGTTTGTTTAGTTTCCATTGAGTTGCTTTGAACAGAAATATGAAAATTTCTCCTTGGCATTGAAACTGTATTTTTGCTCCTTTGAGTGTCTGTACTATTAGCTGAAAGTTGGACTTTATTCGTAGAATGTAGTCATTTAACTTGCAAACAATTCAGTGGCTGGATCAGCCCACGTGATAGCCTACACAAAATGAAAGAGAAGAAAAATGGCTCTTTGAAGACTCTTCTTTCAGAGTGACACAGAAGCATGGGAAGGCCTGGAAATGTAATCTCCAGCTCCACCATTACAGTGAAAAAGAGAGGTCCCTAGTGCTGGTGGGAAGGAGGAGGCATCCAAAGGGGCTGCCCAGCCAAGACTTGCTGCTGCATTTGCTCCTACAGCCTCTTGACTTCTGTGATAGCTTTGGTAGCAAAACATGAGCTTTTAGGGATCTGCTGTGGATATTGTAGTGCTGGCTGGTTCCTGTGCTCTATTCAGGTCATAAAAACTGTGAAGTTTCACACACTGCTCCCTTGCAATCTTGAGAGCAGTCTGTTTTCTCCCCTTACCATGTACCTTGGCAGAACCTTGTCACACCGTTTACTTTTATTTTTTCTCTATGATAGTGTAAATAGATAGGAAATGCATATTCTGCTTATCATTTAATGCTGCTACTTTTCACAGGAAATAAGGATAGCACTGGGTTTTCTGTTTATAACAGTGCAGGCTTAACCTTGTCACATTTGTGTAAAGAGCAATTAGATGGGAGCCTGGACACACTGGTCTGCTGTTTGGACCGAGTGTCTCCTTACCTCATTCACAAAGCTCTCTTGACTACACAAAGCTGCAGACTGCAAAGTGCTTCAAACAGGAAATGACTTCATTTCAGGGATAGAAGGGTGTGATGAAGCTTACCACTGCTGCTTAAAACAAATTCAATTGTAGATCATTTTCAACCATCCTGTTTGCAGCCCACTGGAAGCTTGAAATTGAAGGTCGCTTACCAGCAGCCTTTTGGCACAGATTGCTAATGCCTTCCCTTCTGGTGAACTTTCTCTAAAGATGTGCCTTTCTCCCAAGTCCTGACTCAAACCTATCTCTTTAAGGAATGAAGCAACATCTGCCAAATTCAGCTGAATTAATTTTAAACCAGCAGAAAGAGGTACATTCAACTTTGTCTCACTGAAGGGTGAGAAATGGCCGAAATGTAAAGTGGATTTATATTCTCACAGGGTGTTTATTGTAACTAATTTGTACCTCTCTGTGAAGATCTAATCTCTTGGGGGAAAGCCAGTGATGCTGCTGGATGTTACTTGTCTGAACGTGGTAACAGATTTCTGCAGAAAGTGCCTAAAGGATATGTATGGATGTATTTATAAGATGAACATAATTATTAGGAGTGGCAGCACTCACAAAAAGTACTGTTGACTGTTTTTGAGTTTATGCCCATGTTAAAGGTTTTGAAAGGGTTATGTGACATATCCTCATAGATAATCTCATCCATAAACTCTTTTCTTCAAGTATTTGGATCTTAGTTTTGATGATGCCACCAGAAGCTGGATGGGTTTTCCTCTCATTTTTACGTCTTCGCTGTAATGAGTGCAGTTTGAGTGAGTTTCGAAGGAAGCCAATAGGTAAATTTGGAAGTCGTGGTACTAAATTGATTTTAATACAGTAGTTCTTTATATATTCTGTGAATCTTGATTTAGTTGACAGGAACGTGAAGTGCTCTGCATTTAGACTGGCATAGTTTGGGCACAGCTTGTGAGTTTTTGGCAAATCTTTTCCTTTCAGTTATAACTAGCTCTGAAACCATTTGGGGTATAGTGTGTTGTTCCTTACCAAGCCTACTACACCACAAGTCCTGTGTTTTAACATTTCATCAAGCAAAATGACATAACTGTGCTGAAGGATTGACTTGCCCATCCAACCTACCCTTCCAAAGCCCACATTCCTGCAGTGATTTCTTCTAGGTTTGCTATTGCCTATTTTTTTTCTTCTTCTTTTTACAGTATCACTTTTGCAACTGTTGGATGGCTCTGAATTGTTAACACGGACTTGCAGATGTCCTCACTTCAGCACTGGAGAGTCAAACAGCCTCTTCATACTGAATAAGTTGATAAAAGCAATTGATCTAATCATATTCAATACCATGGGCTTGAGTAACTTCTTAACTGATTCCTTAATGCAATCTTGATACATCTGAAGTATGGTGAAGGACTTACCCAGCTCCTCTTCTCTGTGCCAGCTTTCAGAGCAGATGAATTTGGATTTATGGGAGATTTAGAAAACTTATGTGTTTTGGATATAGATATCAGTAATGTGGAAATAGCTTTAAGAGGCTTCTGTGTGATATTTTCTAGTTAGCGTTGGTAGCTGTCTCTGATTGCTTACTTAGGAGTGAATGAATGCATTAAGAGAAGACTGCTTTTTCCATGCAAAGAAGACATCCTGGATCATCTTTATTTAAGCAGATTCAGACATGTTGTTCCCTCTACTTTCATATTGTAAATGTACACTTCTTGTGCTCATTCCTGTAGTAATGAAAGAGCTTTGCTCTGCAGTACTGGCTTCTCCTCAGCGGTCTTTATTTTCCCTCCTGGGAAACAGTTTCAGTATGTCAGAAAAGTCTCAGTTCCTCAGAACTGTTTGGCCAAGAACCTGACCAAATCTGTTTGTAGTATTTCTCTCATTAAAAGCCTGCTTCTTTCTCTTAAAAAAAAAAAAAAAAAAAGTCATCTGTGAAGAGTAACAAAGGATTAATTGTGGAGACTGGGGACTTGGCAGAACTGCATATAAATGAAGTGCTTTTTTGGAAGCTGCACTGCCTGTCTCACAGATGAAAAAATAAATGTGAAGTATTCAGTGTGTATCAGTGGATTAATTCATTTGACTGCCACTTCCGCTTCTCTTCTCGTTGTGGGGAGGGGAGCTCCGGAGATTGGAATTCTAATTGCTTGACCGCAGTTTCTAATTTGTGGTGTACCAAAAGGGCATGGATCATTAATTAGTACTGGATATAAGGATCTCTGAGGTTGAGGTACAGCATCAAACGGATGAATTTAGATAACTCTTTACTGAAATTACAGTCTATCAGTAAATTGAGTTACAATCATGAAAGCGTTCAAATTTTTTCTCAGTCTTTGCAAATTTCTGTCTTTGCAGAATGTGTTCTGATGGTCTTAAAGAATGTAACATTCTTATACAAGCATAGATTTAATAATTATGTTTGTCTTATAAATATATCCATACATATCCTTTCGGCATGCGTACATGTGTACGAGCATAGTCATGCATAACTTGGAGTTATTGTTCAATTGCATGCCTTATTTCATTTTATGTAATGTTTTGGGTTTTCATTCTCTTAGGTAGCATCACTGGCAGTTTTAAGAAGTATGAGAAGAGTGTTCTCTATAGCTGCTTGCTTTTTCAGTCAGTACCTGGATTAATGATGCTATACCCAAAGGGAAATCTGGTGCTTGAGTGTAATGGTCTGAAAACTGAACATTATCAACATTATTACTTTAAAGTCCAATAGTCTGTATTATATTTTTAGTAGTTTAAAAACTTGATGGTGTGACTCCAGTTGCACATTAACACTGCTGCATTCAAGATTCTCAGATAGTGCAGCGAGGAACAGGAATATGCCCATAGTACATACTGGTATCAACTTGTTTTCTACTGGCTGAATTAGGAACTGGTTAATGGATAGACTGTAGAATGTAGGCCTATGGAGTCACCATAAATTTCCAGGTGTGGTAGGGTTTCTGGTGCAGTGGTATAAACACAGTGTTTTGCAGGATTTGCATCCAGAGTTTAGAGGTAAATAGGAAATATTTGCTGATAAAATGTGTGAATCATCTCAACAACGTTTTAGCTAAAGTCATAAACTGGACCTTAGTTGAGGGTATATAATTATGGGCATTGACAGGACCAAATAAATGGAAAACAACAGCTCTGAAATTTGAGTAATTAAAAAAAACCCAGTTCTAATTGGTTTAAGCTCTGCCACGTGTTCTGTTTCTACATTCCATTTATACATTTACCTGTATCTATGTAGGGGGCTTTTGAAAAATGAGACACATTTGAAAATGCAGGAGCCTTAAAGCCTGTTCTGTAAAACTGTAGAATTCGGCAATGAATCTGTGCTTTTATTTGGTGGGAATTAGGAAGTAATTAGTAGAAATATACCAAAATCATTTTTTTTAGACAGGAAACATACATTCACTTAATTTTTTTAGTTCTCTTGTAGAATTTCGTAGGAAGATGGTGTTCAACAATGTGTTTTGCCCTTGTATCAGTGGATCTTTAGTCATGTAAGTCTCTGGGGCTGAGTATCCATCTCTTGTTGAAAGTCAGCAGAAATGAGATGTCAGGGAGCTCAGAACTCGGTGGGAGCCTTCATAACACTCATTTCCTCCAGGTAGTCTTCCTGGCTTTTGCTGTATTTGGGACTTGGTTTGTGGAAAGAGGATTACACTTTGCTCTCTCTCCTCCCTCCTACTCACACTTCCTCTTATACGGAGTTCCTGAAATAGTGCAGCTGCCTGCCATGAATTCACCGCTGTATCGCATGGAAATTTGGTTTCTTGGCACATGGGAGGGATGACTCTTTTCTGTTCCTGCATCTTGGGAATTAAATTCACATTTTGTGTTCCCGCTTATAGTTTAGGATTAGAACCAGATTTTTCACTTCAGCTTCCTTCCTTCCCTTTCCCCTCTCTTCTTTCCTTAATTAAAAGATGCTCAGGTCTAATGCATAGAGCTGCAGCTGAAAGAGGATGAGAATAGCACATAGGAAATAGTTACGCTGTTGTGACCCAAACCTTTATTTAGCAGCATATTTGCTGGCATGTCACTGTAGATGAGTTCAAAAGCATATCGGATTACTTTTTTCAAGTGGTTAATTGATAATCCCTAATTTTAAAGGAAACAAAGCTTTGTTAGCAAAACAGCATTCTTAGAGCTTTAGCTTTCCTCCTTTCCACATTAATGGCAAAATCATGTTAATTCAGAGGAAGCAAGAAGAGATTCACCAGATCCAAATGTATTCAGTCTCTCAGATTTCCAAAGTACACCCCAAATGAGATGCCAGCTGCTAAGAGCCAAACCTGTACGGCACAGGGAAAAACTACCATTATCAACACCTTTGAAAAAGGGATTGTTTATGGAATTCTCAGTGATGAGCACTTATCTTGGGAGTTAGATGGCCATTCTTGTTCTCCAGTCTGCGTATTTCCGTTGCTTTCATTTCAAGCATCAAACAATTCTGTTTGCTTTCCTCCTTCACCACAATGCCCTTTTGTAATTTTCCCATCTTTTTGTTATTAAATCATTCTCAGCCTCTTCAGCCGAGCTGACACAATGATCTGCGCTATTTCCTTGAAATCCTCTCTCACGGCATTTTAATAACATCCCCAAATAAGTTTGCATTACTCCTGCCCTTCCAGCTCATCCCGTCGCTGTTTGAGCAGCATCATCGAGTGACAGCAGCCAGTTAGGCAGCCACATCTGTGCAGGTGGGACATGTTCATTTACACAAGGTGCTTGAAGGTGAGATCCTTTCTTGGAGGATCTCCATTGGGTTTGTGGATGAGAAGGGCAGCTCCCCACTGAGAATTAATTTCTGCACACAGTACAAGTAAGATTGTTTGGGATTACTATATTCAGTATATATATTCGCTACTATGTATGTTGAAAGAGGCTGAGAACAGAACTAATCTGGTACCACGATTATCACAAAAAGCTTGAACTCAATTTTATTTCCCTAGAGAAGGCTAATAGGTGAATTGATTTTTGTTTACTCCAGACATGTACATACAAGTAAATCAGCTGAAGCTGTTTCCCAGCAAGCAGAAGTAGCTCTTGAGATCAGTGACAGGATGCTGACAGGCATGAGCCAGGAGTGAGATGTGAGTTCCCAGCACTGGGATATCACTGGAGCATTTTGGATAAGTGAATAATAGATACACTGTTCCTTCATTGAATGTTTTTCTTAGAAACTTTCCTGTTGCTCATCCAGCTCACTGCTTCTGTACCTAAAAATTGCTCCATGGGAGTTCAGAGCCTGCTGAGCAGAGGTCAGATGGCACTCCTGGCCTTACGCTCCATGGATCCTTATGTTCTTATCTGTGCTATTCTGTTCTTTTCCCCTATTTTGCTCATTGTACTGTGCTGAGATAGATAGGCTGCAATCGGATCTCAACCTTTTGTGTTTGCACAACTTTCAGCGCTGTGATGCTGGGCATACGAAGGCTGCTCCATAAGTATTGCCTCCTATTTTATTATGTTGGCCCACAATGTCAGAGGCAGATGTTGGTGATACGGCAGTAGAGGTGGAAACTTCACACCAATATTCCGTTACATGTTGTTGTCATGTGACAGATGGCAGCAGAGGGGCAGTCTGATAAATTGGTGACTGACGTGGAAGTGTGTATGAAGCAAAGGTGTGGAACTGAATTCCGCTATGTGGAAAAAATGGCATACGCTGATACTTGCTGAACATTTATGGTGACCAGACAGTGAATGTAGCACAGTGACATGGTGTGTGGTGCGTTTCAGCAGTGACAGCAGTGACGTGAAAGACAGGCCATGTTCAGGATAGCCACGCACAGCTGTCACACCATGAAATAGAAAGTCTTGATCCATGGGAATTAGATAATGGTGGTGGCTAAGTTGAAAAATAGTGTTTTGTAGCTGAGAATTTGCTCTATCAAAAAGTATTATTGTTCTCTTTGTATCTGTTGTATTTTTCATGGGAATAAAGAGTAGACATTACTTTTAGGGTGACCTGCATACAAATAATAAACAGTGCTGAGAGTTGGTACCAGTTCTAAGAATTCCCAATGAATGGAACTACTGAATATCCATTCATTCTTTTCTTTTTCTCCTCTTCTTCTTTTTTTTTTTTCCAATAGTGAAATACATGAGAGAAGCAACACCCTATGTGAAGAAGGGCTCTCCAGTTTCAGAGATTGGATGGGAGACACCTCCTCCAGAATCTCCCCGCCTGGGAAGTGTGTCTGCTGACCCACTGTCACAGCTTTCGCTCTCCATCCACAGGGACAAGAAGACAATACCGCTCAAGATGTGCTATGTGACACGCAACATGACGGTGTCAGACCCTGAAAACAGGTGAGCAGGGGTTTTATCGTAGAATCAAAGAATCGTTTGAGTTGGAAGGGGCTCTTAAAGGCCATCTCATCCAACTCCCCTGCAGTGAATAGGGGCAACTACAGCAAGATCAAGTTGCTCAGAGCCCCGTCCAGCCTGACCTTGCCTGTCTCCAGGGATGGGGCATGCACCACCCAGTTTTTGACTGGGGCTGGGGCTTTGCACTGAATAGCTGTTAGCCTCTTCATCTGTGGGGCTGGGGAGCAGGAGCTGGTGATGGGCTCTAGGCCTTGCAGCAAGGAGCAAGAGGGCACTGATTTGAGAACAGAACGTCCTTGTGACTGAGCCGAGTGGTGCTGGGTTGAGCGCCCGGCTCTGGGTAAATACAGGCATGTCAGCTTTTGGGCTGTGCTAGAAAAACTCTTGAGAGCAGTAATTCAACATTTTTATTAGAAATAGAATCACAGGTTTTTGTTCTTGTCCTGATGAATGTCTGCATATTCCGGGCTGGTTTAGTGTAATCCCAGTAAATGACATTTTCTTTTTTTTTTCTTATCATGAATATTATTTTAAGAATGGGCTGTTTTATCCATTCAGTTCTGGGTATTCAAGTCAAGAATAGGAGGAAAGTTCCACTTACAGGACATTAATGTGGAATTTCTGTGACTTCTTGTTTTTTTTCATACTGCTAAAAATAGAATGAGCTTACTAACCCTTATTTATAACATGTGTGGAACAGCTGCACACTGTGATAGAAAAGGGGCCAGTCAAGTCGGTAATACAGACTGATTCTTCCATTCAAATAATGGCCTTTTTGTTTTTCTTGTGTACTTGCTTTTCAAGAAGCAGTGTGGAATGCCTTTGGTTCTCAGCAGTTATGCATAGTTATGTATAGTTATGTATAGTGCAAAAAGCACATTTTCATTTGCAAACAACAATAATGAGAAGAGGGGAGAGCAGAAGGGGGTTTGGGGGGATGGGTTCCTGTATTCTCTTCTGCAATTCAGGAACTTTATTAGTATCCCTGTAATTTTCTTTCTATATATTTTTTTTTTGTATTTGTTGGACCTTCTTAAGGTTTTTGCTTCTCCCTGTGCAAAAACCTCCAGCTTTCTTATTTAGTGTAGCTTTGCTTTGCTGCTGCTCTTCATCTCACCAACTGGTTACTGCCATATTCAGTGGTAAAGGACTGCTACAGAAGTACAGTTACAAAACAGTGATTACTGCTAGCAGTCTTTCTCAATTTTATATCAAGATGACTGTTGATAAGAGCAGCTTTATTCACATATATCTGTACAGTTTAAGATGTCAGGGTTTGACAGCTGTATTGCTTGTCTGAGAGTTTGTAGTTCTCTATGCATGGAATATGTTGTAAAAAAGCATGCAGGTCTCGTCATTTGAATCAGCACAATGTCTTGATGCTTTACACACGCTGATGTGATACTTTTAGCATCTTTCTCTTCTTTCTTTGTCTGTATTGTAATTCTCAACTTCTATCACTCTCTTAGTCCTCAAATTCATGTAAAAGATAGGAGGACTGATTCAGAGAGGCAAACACTTGCTGCTGATAGTACTTCTGTGATGGTGCTAACTTTTTTGGAGTATGCTACAAGTGTACATTATTAGGTGTAACCAGGAAGTAATGCGTGGGAGATTCACACTGCTTACTGTCATGGTTTTCACTTTGTGCTGCTCTCATTTCCTGTGGAAAGAGTGACTTCTGATTTTTACTGTATTCCGACACAATGGGCAGTGTAAGTTGGATTTTTCCATCTAAGCACACAGTACTTCAGAATCACACTAGCTGCAGTGCAGTAGTAGTGTCCCACACACTTGTGTCTTCACTCATTTCAGTTTTTAAACAACTCTAAATACTGAGTATTTCTCAGTGGAAATGCTATTATAATGCAATGAGCCTTTCCCACTGAAATCTATCCCAAGATAGTAATCTGATCCCACAAGAATAATTGGATCTTTGTTCACAGCAGAGACCAAACTGTGTCCTTACATGTTTTATGACACTTCTGTTTTATAACCGAGTGCTGGGGGTAAGAAACCAGATGAGGTTTAACAAAAGCAAGTGTAGAGTCTTGCACCTAGGGAGGAATAATTGGATGCACCAGTACAGGTTGGGGGATGACATGCTGGAGAGGAGCTCTGCAGAGAGGGACCTGGGTGTCCTGGTGGACGACAGGTTGGCCATGAGCCAGCAATGTGCCCTTGTGGCCAAAAAGGCCAATGGCATTCTGGGGTGCATTAAAAAGAGCGTAGCCAGCAGATCGAGGGAGGTGATCCTCCCCCTCTACTCTGCCCTGGTAAGGCCTCATCTGGAGTACTGTGTCCAGTTCTGGGCTCCCCAGTACAAAAAAGACAAGGATCTCTTGGAAAGAGTCCAGCGGAGGGCCACAAAGATGGTGAAGGGCCTGGAGCATCTCCCCTATGAAGAAAGGCTAAGTCAACTGGGTCTGTTTAGCCTTGAGAAAAGAAGACTGAGAGGGGACCTGATCCAGGTCTATAAATATCTAAGGTGTGGGGGGCAAAGTGGCGAGGCCAGACTCTTTTCAGCAGTGTGTGGAGACAGGACAAGGGGAAACAGCCAGAAACTGGAGCATAGGAAGTTCCGCACCAATGTGCGCAAGAACTTCTTTACGGTGAGGGTGACAGAGCACTGGAACAGGCTGCCCAGGGAGGTTGTGAAGTCTCCTTCTCTGGAGATATTCAAGACCCGCCTGGACACCCACCTGTGTGACCTGGTGTAGGGAACCTGCTTTGGCAGGGGAGTTGGACTCGATGGTCTCTGGAGGTCCCTTCCAAACCCTATGATTCTGTGATTCTGTGATTCTGTGACCTGACACATATAGATCTTATAACTGATGGTGTCACTTTGCGGTACAATTTTAGAAGAGCAGCACTGGCAGGCTGCCAAAGCATATGCTGACCATAAAAGGCTTCCTTTGGACTACATCTGAACTTATCTTCAGGGATTGCTAAGACCAAGTGTGGATGTAGTAAGCATGAGGTGTCCAGTGCAAATGTTTCTCCAGCACCAGTCACAGCAGTGTGGTGGGACCAGGCTTAGCTGGTTTGACTTTCAACCTGAGAGGGTACCTATTTTAAAAGATCCAGAAGGAAATGCCTGTTTGTTGACACTGAATCACCTTCACTTCTTAGGAAGTTGGGCTGAAATGTGGGTTTAGCAGGCGTGGAGGAAGTTAAACTTCTTGCTTTCCCAGTAGAGCTGGTGGCCTTGCATTGTATTTCTGCTTCTCCTTTTAGACTAGACTCAGTTAAGAAATTACTTAGTCTTTATCTACCCTCCGATAGTTTGGTGAGCTTGTTGTTTCAGAGCAGAAGTGAAATTTGGTGCCTTTGGAGCCAGTGGTTCTCAGATGTCTCCTTTGCCCAACTTGCCTGCAAGTTCAACCTTCAGTGAGATAAGGGATTGTTTTCCCTGTTAGCTGATTAAAACAGCTGTAAGATATCAAGGAGAAAATCCCATGTAATACAAACCAGCACCAAGCCTGAGTGTATAGGAAATTTTGGATAGTACAAATGTGGCAACAGGAGAAAAGATGCAGAGCATTTTATTTACATCTATGTCAGTCTCATCTAGACACAGGAGCCGTTGTTATATTTTAGTCTGGAATAAATAAGGTTAACACAATTACCACTTATGTCTGTTGTTTGCTTGTGTTGTCACGAGTGTCTTTGGTGGCAGCACTGATGGTTAATGTCAGGACACACAGGGAAGTGTCTCCCCCACTGAGGGAACATTTGGGAATGGTCACAGCTATTAATACAAATAGGCAGTACATTCTACTGCAGTACAGAAAGCTTTTCATCAACTTCTGGTGATAATAGTAAGGAATAGTAGAGATGACAGTAAGGAATAGTAAGGGGAGGCAAACTGGGATCTGGTTACTGCAAATGCAGCTGGAGACTTAAGTTGCTTCATTGCTTTGATTAAAATAGGGTGAGATTTTGTTTTGCATTAAGATATATTGATTCACTAAAGTGTTTGCAAGATTTACTGCAAAAATGGTGCTCTTCAAATTGGTTCCTTCTGTACACATTCTTTTAAAAAAATGTTCTTAACATTGTTTAATAACTTGTCAGTAGTGAACAGCATCAGAGTCGGTGAGACTGAACAGGACCCTATCTGGAGTACTGAGTCCAGTTCTGGAGCCACCAGCACAAGAAGGACATGGAGTTGTTGGAGCAGGTCCAGAGGCGGGCCACAAAGATGATCAGAGGGCTGGAGCATCTCCCCTACAGGAACAAGATGAGAGAGCTGGGTAGGGCTCTTCAGCCTGGAGAAAAGAAGGCTTCAGGGGAATCTCTTATAGCAGCCTTTCAGTATCTGAAGGGGACCTACAGAAAAGCTGGGGAGGGACTTTTAATAAGGGCAGGTCGCAACAGAATGAGGGGAAATGGCTTTAAACTCAAGATTTAGACTAGATATCAGGAAGAAATTCTTACCTTGAGGGTGGTAAGACACTGGAACAGGTTGCCCAGTGAGGTTGTGGATACCCCCTCACTGGAAGCATTCAAGGCCAGGCTGGATGGGGCTGTGAGCAACCTGGTCTAATGGGAGGTGTCGCTGCCTATAGCAGGGGATTGGAACTAGGTGATCTTAATGGTCCCTTCCAACCCAAGCCATTCTGTGTGAATTGTAACTGGTGTGACACTTATGAAGAAGTAATGTGAACAAGAACAGAAATATCCCTGTGTGTGATTCTGAAGTGAAATGTCAAAATCTTAAATGTAAAACAAACTGGTAAATTTGGATGTATTTACTTCTATTGCAGTAAGGAATGAAAACAAAAGGTGAACATTTCTTAAAAATAAAAGCTTAATTTCAACCAGATTTAATACAACATTTTCAAAAGCAGTCTTATCCACTTGCATGGATTCCAAACATAAGCAAAAGAATGCAAAATTGAAATAAAAATAGAAGCATCTTTAAGTGGAAGTCAGGGAGCCATGCCACTGTTCTAGAACAGAACTGTCTAAAAAGGAATTTACTGAATGTTTTCCTAATGCATTTTTAGCTATGAGGCTGAATGATTATTTATATGTGTGGTGTCTGGAATACAAGTAAGAATTCCATGCCTGTTCAAACTCTGTGAAAGGTGTGTATGGTTTGGGACCTGTCATGCTTCCTGCACACCCAGTCTCACTGTTGATCTGAAACACAACTCTTACTCTTTGGAAGGGTCCCGGGAAGGAATTACGAGACCTTGAGCTTTTTGATTCCTGCAGCTCTTCAAGATCCTGCCCATGTAATTTAAATGCAACCGCATGGGGGCAGGGAGACAGAAGTTGGTCAGTGCAAAAGAGCCTTGACATGTGGTGGCTCGTGTCTCACCCCGCCAGCTTCCTGAGTAGAAACCATGGCCACGCTGTGATGTTGCCAGGCACGTGCAGCCACTGATATGCAAAGTGAAGGCTGCCTCCTCCTTGAGGAGCAGTGTGATTTAAGCATGAAGCATTGCAGCATGTGTTTTTTTTCCTGCTAACAAGGGAGGGGATGCCCCGAGTCACGTAGCTGCTGTGTGAATGGTGGAGGGTAGTGCTGCAGGGAGGAGCAACCACACATACAGATTGAGTTATGGCTGCTCTTGTGGAGTGTAATTCCCATTTATCTTACTTTGCTTTCTGTCTCTTCTCCTCTTAAGGAGGTACTTTGATAGTGCTGTGCTCAGTGAGGGGCAGCTGATGCTACATAAGAGTGTGCTGGTTGCTGATAGAAGCACAGGTGGGTGAGATGCTGAGCAACGGACCCAGGGCTGAAGAGGTGTTGAACCGTTTTTACATACTTAGCAGAATTGGCCTCGAGTTAGGAAACCTGAGTCCTTTTCCTATTGCTATTACTTTGTGTTCTAGATAGGCAAAATAAAGCAAAAAGAACCATAGAATCATAGAATCATTAAGTTTGGAAAAGAGCTCTAAGATCACCTAGTCCAGCTCTCCACGTACCACCAATATTGCCCACTAAACCATGTCCTTCAGTGGCACATCTCCACGTTTCTTAAACACCTCCAGGGACTGTGGCTCCACCACTTCCCTGAGCAGCCTGTTCCAATTCCTCACTACTCCTTGTGAGAAAAAGTTTTTACTGATATCCAACCTGAACCTCGGCTGGTGCAACTTGGGGCCATTATTTCTTGTCCTGTTTCTGCTACCTGGGAGAAGAGACCAACTTCACCTCACCACAACCTCCTTTCAGGCAGTTGTAGGCAGCAATAAGGTGATCACTGAGCCTCCTCATCTCCAGACTGGAGATGAGTTCCCTCAGTCACTCCTCATGAGACGTGCTCCAGACCCTTCACAGCTTCACTGCCCTAAATGATGACTTATATTTGTAGAGGAGAGAGCAAAGGTACAGTTACTACAATGGGCATGTTACCAGTGAAAAAACACCTCCTGCACGGAATGTAGGCGTAGCTGCTTGTACTGTTAACTGAGCTGCTCTCTGGCTTTAGACGAAATCTCTGTGAAATGGAAAGAACATTCAATTTGCAGATTTGTTGTGAGCTCCTTGAGATCCTTGGATGAAAGGCATATAACACTTAATTATTGTTATTGGTACCAGCGTGTTTTGCTGTTGAATATGAGTAAAGTCATTGAAGAAGTCATTGAGCCTGTGAGAGTCCAAGTTCTGATTTATATCAGAAATTTTTCTTACTGTTTTTTTTTTCCTTGGTGGGCTGTGTTTAGTTTATGCTTAGATTAACGTGAAGCCGGGGAAGAAATCAACAATGCAACATTAAAGTAAAACAGCTTGAAAGGATCTAATTCAAATCCAAAGGAGACCAAAAACAATGATAATCAGGGTGAAATTGTGGCTGAGTGTCCCCTGATGCTTAAACCACACTGTTGTCCTGGGCTGTCACCATGAGGTGTTACAGAATGATGATCTGCCACTGTGAAGCCCTTTGCATCCTTGCTCACAAAGAGTAGTGGATTCAGGATCAAGGCATACCTGGGTTTTTGCCCTTTCCTCCCAAATTTTTTACTCTTTTGGATCCAAACCCTCTGTTCATGTAAAGCTGGATGTGTCTTCCTGTGTTCTTGTTTCTTTATAATACCATAACTGCTGATCTTCCTCCCAGATCCGCTCTTTACTTCGAAGGGATGAATGAGGAGGAGAGGTACTTCAGGTGTACTTAGTGCGAGGTAGTTGGGGTCAATGCATTCAGGGCTAGGGATAGCAGATGAGAGACCCATATGAGTGTAGTTCTTCTCCTCTGACAGAATTTTGGGTCAAATCCTTTACGTTGAGAGTTAACAGTTGGTTCAGGCTGGACTGTCTTGCAATCCTGTATCATTGGCATTGTCAGTTCTTTGTGCATTTCTGCAAGTGCTGGTATATTTTGGAATCTGCAAGCATCTGTCCTTAGAGTTTCCTATCTCTATAGGAGCACTGACAGCTCTATGCAAAAAGGGTTTGGTTTTTTTTTCCATTATTACAGTTATTTTCCATCATTTGTGAAACCCTCCACCAGCCAAACAGGTCATTGGTTTTGCTCTAGCTCATATGAGCTTATACCTTAGTTTCTCCTTAGCCTTCCTGATAGACCTCAGAGATCAGACACCTCTGTTAGGCCTGTTCCTTCTGCAGAACTGTGTTTTTCAGTCTCTTTTGAGTCCAATCACCAGCTGATTTTACTGACAAGAAAAAAAAAACAACAAAAAAACAAACCAAGACCTGCACAGCAATCTCAAGGGTTTTTGTTTGCACAAACAAAACAGCAATTCAGCTTGAACGGTGGATCTTCATTTACTTTTATTTACTGCAATTTGGGATTGCTTTCCCTAC
Source organism: Pavo muticus (assembly GCA_016647715.1). Classification (NCBI taxonomy): domain Eukaryota; kingdom Metazoa; phylum Chordata; class Aves; order Galliformes; family Phasianidae; genus Pavo; species Pavo muticus. Next base: position 1,422,109 of record JACDJE010000031.1, read on the forward strand.
AAAGACTGTTTAATTTTTGTTCTGTTAAATCATATTAAAGTAGCTGAATAGCTTTCTAATGTCCTGGAGACCTGCAGTAGTCTCTGGGCTGTAGCTTGAGAACTAAATTACTGGGGGTGCATGCCAGGACTTAGGCACACAATGAGTTTTTCTATGGGGTATTCGAGATTGCAGTGTAGAAATCAATAGTTATGATATGCAGTGAAAGACCTTCACTCTTTACAGCTCCTGGTAGGGTCAGATTAGTAATCTCTCATTTTCTTGATAAATATGTCATGTTTTTTTCCCCTGACATAATGATGTGGGGCTTCCTCCCCTCCCCGTCTTCTCTGTTGGACAGTCGAGAACCTGGTGTCATTCTCATCTCCAGCACAAAGAGAACGGGCAAAGAACTTTTGCATGTGTTATTGCAAAATAATGTGTGCATAATCAACGTAGAGTGTTTTTGTGAAAGGGACTGAATGTGACCTGATAGAGAGAAATAAAAATGTGTCATGGGGAGTGGGTGGCAAGGAAGGATGTGGGTGATATGGAGGTGGCAGTGACTGAGGCTGGCAGAACAACACTTTAAGATAAATCTTTGATTAATAGACTTTCAACCAAAGACCTTCTTTTCTGTGAGGAAAACAAACAAACAAGCAAAAAAAAACCTTAAATAAGAATTTAATGGGGAAACAAAATAACTTGGTGAATTTTGTGTTATGTTTTTGGTGGCATTGGTGGGTTTGATTTTTTGTTTGTTTGTTGTTGTTTTGTTTTTGGTTTTGGTCACTGTTTTTGGTCATTTAGAGTTTTTGAAAAAGTCAAAGAATTTTGATTTTTCCAACCACTTCTACTGTAGAGGATTGAGCTGAGGAACCAAAATAGGAGTAAAGTAACTGGAAATGAATCAGGGGAGTGGGAGCAGTAAGAAGAATCTGCCTTGAAAAATACATGAAGACAAGAGAGAACCAGTTAAGAAAAGGTGATGGAGAAGGGAGCTAACTAGTGAAGGGAACCAAGAGAGTGAAAACTGCAATAAGCTTTACCTAGTGAACATTATTGGAAAACAGAGAAAAATCAAATCACAAATGAAATATGTCACAAATTAAAGGACAAGGAAGAGCTGTGTGAGTGCTGCAGGGCAAGACAGAGGAAGGCAAACAGGTTAATTGTGCTTTGTGTGCATCTGTATGTAAGGTATGTAAGTGCTGACATCCATGCCGCCCCTAAATAAGGTTGGAGAGCAATTTTAGCATCACTGAGATCTGCCAAACAAAGGCAGGAGTTTGCCAAACAAAGGAAGTTGATATGTTTCAATTTCCTGTGATGCTCCTTGTCCACACAGTCTTTATGTTACTGCTTGTGGCCAGCTATCAATTTTAAAACCCCTTTTCTATCGGACTGTGACCTTACGCTCTGTGCTAGGCTTTCCCTCGCTTACCAGTGGGTCTCCAAATTGGATTTCAGTCTGACATCTCAGATCTTGCCTGACATGCTGATAATTGCGCATCAGGATTTTCACCTTCTGTATTCAAAGCTACTCTTTCCTACAACTTCTGTAGTCATTTGTTTTGCAGCAACTTGCAAATTACAGCCACTATGGGATGCTATCTTTGGTGCCCCAGCTCAACATCAGTAGGTATTGAGGCTGGGCTGTAGCACATAAGTTGTATGCACAGACATAGCTATTTAAATAGCCTACTGTCAATTCCTGCTTTTAACACACATTTCCACTAATTGAAAATCCTTTTTCCCCAAGGTAGGAATCAGAGTTACACTGGAGTTGTTATTTCATCTCATTGCTTACACAGAGATTTTCCACTGATCTCTGAGTCTATTAAAAGGGAAGATGAGCTCCCTGCCTGTGCTGCCAGCAGTGACAGCGCCAGGAGGTGACATGTGCCTGTCGTCACCAAAGAGGCCAGCAGCATCTCTGCAGTGCTGCCTCCCAGGTGTTTCTTCCTCCTTAGTTTTCAGAGGCCAATAATTGATCTGGAGAGGATTTGTGGTTTTGTCATAGTGGCTGCTAGTTTGTTTCACTTGGCAACTAAATGGTGATGCATGGGATTTCTCGATCATCTAAGCCAAAATGTGGCACTTGAAGCAATGAAAAACAGGCACATACTGCTCGATGGAGGTGCACCTGCTGCCTGTCTCTGCCAGCGAGACTTTCTCCTGTGACAGTTCATCAGCAAGGCAGAAATCTGACAGCAGCCTTGCTCATTCATCATCTTTCCGCAATCGTTTTCATCCCTGCTTGTAGATCGTGTCCACATCTTTCTCCTGGGTCCTGCTACAGCCTTGTCCTTTCTCAGAAGACATCTAATTCTTCTCTAAGTCTATGATATCTTACTTGTGCAGCCAAGTGAAACTGTCTGCCTTTGTCTCTGAACTGTCTCAATCTGAAGGGTCATTTACTGCTATTACCAGCCACAATCAATTGCTTTTTACTTTGTCCAGGTTCAGCTCAGACTGCAGGAGCAGCACGCTTTGGGGTTGGTTGAGGCTTTACTAGAGGTGCAGTTTTTCCGGCTGAAACAATTATTTTCCTAGCATTAATAGTTTCCCTTTTACTGTCAGAGAATTGCTTCAGTGTAAGACCACAGCAAACTCAGCATCTTCTGGTCTTACATGTCCATCTTGTTAGTTCCGTGTTTCTGTTGCCCTTCTATTTTTATGTTTTAACAACAATAACAAAAGTTTTGTTACTTACATGCATCAAATACATTATGTATTTTATATGCTGCCCAAGACTGTTCCTTTTCACTCAGTGCAGCCCAGGCAAGCCAAAAAGTTGAACACCCATATTAGGCAGCGTCATTTTGAGGTTAAATCCAATTTTTACTAGTACTATTGTAATGAAAATACGAAGGAAAAACACAAGAAGGAAAAATATAAGAGGTCTTTTGTGCGATATGGGGAAAGAAATCTGCTCTGTAACATCCACAGACATTTTGTAAGTATTAAATGGCTTTCATCATCATGATGGGTGGAAAAGGCCGCCTATGACGAGCTCTGCAGGTCGCCCAGTGTTGGTACATGGTGATGTCAGCAAGTCCATTGCAGAACAAAATCCTTCCCTTACTTGCATGCTGTGCAACTCCATTGATAGCCTTTTTGTTAAAGCCCGATTCACAGCAAATGGAAATGAAATCAACTCTGACAGCTCATTAGTGATATATACACCCTCTGCGTGGACATCAACCTAGTCCAGCTCCCAAGAAGCAAGGAGCTACATCTGCAGTGATTGCTGTAAATGGAAAGTCAGCAAGTAACTTAACACAGCAGCACCGTTGTGACAGCAAGGGGACCTGGAGACTTTCATATAGAAAATTTCTACTTGGTTGCCAGATAGTGTTTGCTTTGTAAAATTGCTTTCACCTCTGTTTAAGTGCATCAAACAAACATGCTTCTTGTATGCCGGGGAATTCATTGCACTGCCTACTGTCTCTGTGAAATATTTTCCTGGGCAGCTCAGCTCAATATTTCCATTGCTTGATTTTAACAAACTTTATTCCTGGTTCATCTCCTGGTGCTGCATGGAGAACTAAACAAAAACCTTAATGGTTTGGTTTTTATTTTATAAAAAACTGTAGCTATCCCCCCAACACTGGAAGACTTCCTCTATGTCTACACTACATTCTACAATCAACAAAATTATTTACCACCGTTTCCTGTGTAGACAATGAAAAGGGAATGGCACGAGCAGTTTGGCCCTCAATCCCTTTTTAAGTTTGCAAAGTCCGCAGCGGAGTGTTTTGTTCCTGGCTATATTGGTGCAATATCGAAGTAGCGTGATGGACTTGAATAACTCTGGCTCCAGCTTATCATTAACTTCAAGGGATTTACTCCACACTTTAATCAGTCACTGAATACATAGTCTGACCCAGGAAAAGGCACAAAGTGTAAAGCAGTGCCTGATTTGGTCTGGAGCCAATGGTGGTGGGAGAAGTGCTTTCAAGAGATTTGATAAAGAGTATTTCTGAGATAATGAACGCTCCTACACAGAAGCCTTATCAAATGTGGAATGAATATGGTCTATCAAACATTTGCTTTCAACTTGTGATCCTCTGGAAGCAGTGAGGGGGAGAGGTTGGGCTTCTTAGGAAGGTTATGGCATTGGAGGCGCTGGGTTTTGTGTCACCTCCATGTTCCGTGGGTGGAAAATGGGATGCTGGAAATACTCTTCTACTCAGAGAAACTCTTTGAGAAGGAGAGAGAAAATTACTCTTTTATTACGAGGTTTACTGAGAAAATGTGATATCATTCATATGCATTGCCAAGCTGGAGAGGTGCCGTGCATCTTGGCAGCCATCTAGAGCTAACATATAATTCCTTTGGGTTGGTATGGGCTTTATCAGAAACAGCTCCATATGCAGTATTTACATAACTGTGGTGGAGTGTGAGAATAAACACAGCTGTGGCATTGCCCTAAATATTTCAATTCCGTGGGGAATTAAGGGAACTTTTATCACTGAACTGCAGATAAACATAAGTCAGTAAGCGGTGGTCAGTTTAGCCAAGGAACAAATCAAAGCTGCAACGGCTGGTCTGCCTGGAAGCATTTAAGTACTTTAGTATTGGAGTTTACTAAGGTCATTGGGGGTTTTTTTTGCTTTTCAAAAAATATGGAAATACCATCAGTCAGCTGCTGAACAAAAAGCATCATCCAAATGGACTGGTGAAACAAAGCAGCTAGACCGAAGGGCAGAAAATAGGAGAGTTGATAGGGACGTAGTGCTTTCAGCATGTGATTGCAGTAGGAACCCACAGCTTGCCAGGAGGATTATAAGAGAATTTCTGTCAGGATCTCCACACCATGTGGCCACAGAGGTGGCAGTTCTGGATCTCTGAGGGGAAATCTGTAAGGTCGGCTTCTTAAAGATAGTTTAGTGCACTGACCCCATAGCAAATAGTCAGTAGCAGAGCTCAGGCAGTTAAAGGTTTAGACTTTAATCCTCGCTGTAGGAATAAAAACGATCCCCTGCCTAGCAGCTTGCACAGGAACGGCACTTGCTGACGTATTCCTTGGGCTGGACCAGTGCAGTGGATGACAAGACTCAATTTCAGTGCTGTCAGTGCAGCATTTACTCCTGTTTTGAATTCAGTTTTGATAAGTGTAGTGTGTTTTGTCCAATCTTCCTGTCACTCAGGTGATGGAATGAGGCAGTCTGTCTGCAGTTGTTAGCGTGTCAGTATCCAGCTTTGATTGCTGGCACGCAATCCCCAGAATTGCCCCATTAGAAGTCACTGAGAGTAAGTATTCTTGCAAGCATGATGCTGTATGTGTGTGCATACGTGTACTAGAATTTATACACTGATATCACAGTACAATGCGTATGCATTAGAATACATTATGAGATCTCAAACTGAAATAGCAAACCCTAGTTTTGAATCAATGAAAAGACTGTTAAGAGCTGTCTAAATGCTCATTATTTTGGGGGACAAAACTATTGCAGAAATAGCAAACAGCCACCATCGAGGGAAATACACTTGGATGAAAGCTCAAGTCAAAAACTACCTGTTTGTATCCAGTTGCTTAAAGTAGGAGTTGAAGTGTACTCCAAGCTGTAGGGAAGCAAGTTGCCATTGGAACCTCTTTCAGCTCTCGATAATGTATTTTTAAACCAGAGGTTGCCACAGCTCTAACTTAAAAGAAATAGCAGGAGCTTCCTATTCCTTTGCAACTGTGAAAGCAGCAAATTCTTCTGTGTCTTTACAGTTCTTGTTCATCACTTTGTTTACAACGTGAGATGCAGTGACTTTGGAGATGGGAGTTCTCTTATAGAAGTCACAAGCTTTGCAAAGAGCATTGTTTGACAAAAGCCACACTGTGCAATAACATTTTTCAAGGCTGCTAAAACACTGCTATGCTGTCCAGCTATTTTTTCTCTTTAAAAGAAGTGTTGAAATGAGAAGCAGAGCGCAGAAAATACTGAGTGCTATTCCTGGCTTGTTCCCTGCCTCATCTGGATGCTTTTCTGGGTGCTTTTCCCCTGGGTGAAGTAGGGACACTCTCACTGAACTCACTTGTGAAACGCTTTGTGATCTTGTGCCAAAAAGTGCTCTGTAAGTAGTAAGCAGCAGTAATAAGTATCACAATGTGCTTTGAAAATCTAGGTCTGTGTAGGTTGTTACCATTGCTTAGATGTACAAATTCAAACTCAAGCTCACGTGACGCTGGGAGAGTGATGTTTCTGATGAGAAGGCAAAGCAGTGTGGTGGCTGTGTGTGTTGTTACTAACAGTCATCAAAGTAAGTACTTATCTGCAAATGGAATTTTCTTATTCTCCAGATCTGCATCATATAATAAGGAATTTTCTTTTCAATATCTGAAGTTGGACCCTCAGTGCATTCTGCAGTGGCTACATAAGAGCTGTTATATTCAGAAAGTGCTGAGTTCCAATGACTTTACTGAGGAAAGTGTGCTATTGTGTTGGCTCAGCGGTTTCTGGAAAATAATCCCACTTTTTAAACTATATAAGCAATCATTTAGAACCCTGAACAGTTCAGTTGCTTTGTTTGGAAAGTCATGACCTTTTCTATCTTTAGAGCAATGTCTGCTTGGAGACCTCCCCTTCCCAAAATGGACAAACAAGAGATGAGCAGCCCTCATCCTCTCGGCCCCAGAGAGCTACACAGATTGAGTTGCCTTCTGTTCTGGGTTCTGCTTGGTTTTAATCAATTAATTAAAAACTCTTAATTGTTAGTCAAGCTCTGAATTGCTGGATTTTGTAATTGCATAACAAATATTTGTATTACAGTAGTCTTGAACCTCAACCTGAATAAATTCCACTGAACTAATTACTTTTCTAATAGAGAAAGGAGTTGTTGTGTGTCCCAGAGAGCAGGCAGCAATGCAGTGCACAAGACAGAAAGCTGAGGTTGAAGTTGTGTGGGTAACATTCAGGGGAAGGCACTGTGTGTTTATAGTGAAAAAGCACAAATTTAAGTAAGTGCAGTTCAGCGATGGGCAATGAGCAGAGCTTGGTTTTATAATCGCTACATGAAGATAAAACAGGCTATTATTTAGTGGGTTATTTTGCAAATGGTCAAGTAAAAGTGATCCACAAAGCTATGAGGAGCACACAAAGCCCCACTACTAATTAATTGCCACTAACTTCACTTCACTGAGAGCAGTGCTGAAATAGCAGCAACTGTCTCTCAAAGATTTTTGTTGTTGTTAGTAAAGGTGTTGGCACAGTTCTCATAACTGCAGTGGACAGGATCCATTTTCCTGAAACTGTATTTGTCTGTGCTTTTGAAACCACAGCTGTGGGGTGGAAGCCCACAGGATGGTCTAGTAAACACGCTTTGGGGGAAAAACATCTCTCCCTACAAGACTCTGGAAAACTGTAAAAGATGCATGCCAGAAGCAGTCATACGGTTGTGGTTAGCGCTTTCTTGCCATCACTAGTAGCAGGGTCTAAATGGAATGTTGTGGGTATTTGCTACTCCTGGGTAAGGCCAATTACACTTGGCTTATAGTTCATGCTGAGTGGTGTCGCTGAAACTACAGTGTAGTCCTAAGAAAATTCCTTTGTTTAGGATTAGGGTTTTTCACTTCCCTTAGCTTTGTATGCATAAAATAAGCCTATTGAGAAACTATAGGTGTGCTGTAAAAATACAGCTAAAGAAGGTGGCGGCTCAACCTCAGCTTCTCCTTCTGCTTTTTGATGGGTACCATGGCAGGGTGCAAAGCCTGGGGAGCGTACTGAGCAGGAAGGGTAGGTAGCCACTTGGAAAAACTTTTGTATTATCTTTTAAAGCAATGAATGAATGCTCCTCTTGCCTTAGTATTTGAAACTCCTATTGACTTGCCAGATGTGGGGTTGGATCAGCATTGGCAGACCTTCTCAAAGATCAGTAATTTGCAGTAACATCAGAGCAGACCTGACTTCAATTAGAGGATCTCATTCTATCGGATGTTGTAAAGGTAAGTTTTTAGTGTTAGGTCTTGAAATTAGTATCCTCCATTTTAACAGGTAGCTATCACTAAGTGAGGTAATAAATGTAGTCATAAAGCAGTATCTGAGTGAACATAATGTTTTTCCCCCCCATTTTTCTAGACTTATTGAAGTTCATTCACCTGATGCCAAGCACACCGTGGTTCTCAGGAGTAAGGACTCAGCTACAGCCCAGGCCTGGTTCAATGCCATCCACTCCAGTGTCAATGATCTCATCCCCAGGGTGATTGCAGAGGTCAGAGACCAGCTGGGTAAAGCAGGGATTGCTGGAAGTCGAGAGATTAGACATCTAGGCTGGCTTGCAGAAAAGGTAATGGAAATGTTCTTATTTTCATTTCTAAGTTCTCTCTTTCTTTTTATTTAGCTTTCCTTGAAGACCCTTCTTTTCTTAATGTACCAAATTTCATGGGATTTTTTCTTTTGATTTTTTTTTAATGTAACTGGAAAGTTACTTGATTCTTCAGCACGCCAAGTAGTGAAGGCTTTCCTGGGAGATCACAAGTCTCATGACCTGTCCAGGTGAGGTGTGGGGTGTGTGTCAGAAAAATCTGATGCCAGCCTCAGACTCCTCTACATTACGTCTCCTGATCATGTATATGAGGCTGTCTGCCTTAGTCTCCCTCCCGCTGCTGGCCTGGGAAGTAACCAGTGACTTGGTCTGTGCTCCACCCCTCTGCCTGGCTGCAGGGGTCAGGCATGGTCTGGAGGACGAGGCGTCCCTGCTGCACCTGGGAGCCACATCTGAGCTGATCTTCATGACAGACAGAGCTTGTGACTACAGTTCTGTTCCCATGTCTTGTACAGTTTGAGTCTCAAAATATTTCATACTGCAGAGGAAAGCTGGTGTTCAGTTCTAGAGTAGTAGTTTAGATGTAGGGAGCTGCAGAACTCAGACCTCTGAATGCACAGGGATGGTACCAGTATGAGATCATCTGGCCTTAAATCTGCACTTTTAAATCAGAAATTATTTTAGGCACTGTACCAACTGATAGATGTGAATTGGCTTCTGTAACAGCATTAGCATGTTGCCTAGATATACCTTCCATTCAGGTGTTGTGTTGGTGGCCATCCAGAGCACCTCAGCCTCTCTAACTGGGCTGCGTGGAGAAGAGGCCACTATATTACAAACCACCCTTTCAAAGTAAGCCTCCAGCACACATGCAGAAAGCTGACTGCAAAGGATACTGTACCCATTAGATGTGTCTGGGATTTTATAGATGAAAATACAGGAACCACAGGCACAGATGCCATGTCTCTGTTTAGGATCCTTTAAAAGGGCACACCATTTATTTTAGCCAAACAGAGCTCAGACAATGCTATTCGTAACAAGGCAAAGACTGAAGAACTTTGCAGACAGATTTTATATGTTTCCTTGTCTCTCCGTGTGGGAAACAACACAGGGCTGCATTTAGTATTGTAGGGAGCATGAAAATCTGGGGGGAATAATCTCAGCTCTTCCTTAAAACACAAAAGCCTCAGTGAGTAAATTTTCATAGCATTAAACTGGGCAGCTGTAAAGTGCTTAACCTTGTTTTCTCTTTATATCCACTTCTATAAACTTAAGAACAGCTGAGTATGCGAGTCCTTTTCTGTTCTAAAATCCTTGCCTTTGAAAGGGTAACCACTCTGTAGCAGATTATGTATACCTTATACTTAGTAAATTAACAGATCATTTGAAGTGGACACATTACGTGCTTCTTGTTTGTGAATATCCTGTTCTTATTATCAAGTGTGTGATCAATAGTGCTTGGCAGTGGAGTGCATGTAGGGAGCTGTGAGACTGAGCGTGGTCCCTTAGCACAGCCACAAATGGGGTGCGTGGACAGGAGATGGGCTGGATTCTGAATAGATTCTGTTGGGATATTTATAGTAATCCACGCTATTGTTTTAAAACTGTGCAAGATTTCTCTTTTCCTAATGCTGGAAGTAATGTTTCTTCATGTGGAACATACCCTTAAGCTGTCTTTTCTTGACAGGTACTACATCCCATTCACACACTTCTTTCCCCTCTTCATTCTGCCTTATAGACCACAGTCTTGGTTCATGTTAATGAGCATGGGCCAGTTCAAGATGCTGCTGATTTTAGTGGCAAAACATGTGTGTTGCTTTTAATAGCACCAAGTTGCAGTTCATCCAGTTCCAGGGTATTTACAGTGGCTGTCATCAAGAACTGGCCTTGAGAGGTTTGTAACAGCCTTGTAACCAAAAGTTAATGTTTTTTTAACTAAACTAACCATCCAGAGCTTTGCAATAGTAATGCAGTGAGGTCAAGAGATCCCAGCTTCTTCTTATTTAGGAGACCCATGTAAAAGTAGAGAAAATCTCTACATATGGTAAAAATCTATGTTAAATTGCTTTTATTTGTTACTGAACTTTGGGCTGTAAATCCTGGATGTAAAAGATTACCTGCAGAGTGGGAGAGGAGGTGCAAACTGTACATGGAGCTGTTCGAGTCAGCCAGGCTGGGTGCTGATCTCGGAGCATTTCCGTGCTCCATGTGCAAAACCCATGTTAGCCAGGAACGAAATTCTGCAGTGATTTTTGGAGCAACACCAGGAACACTGACTTCCTTCTCCTGAGGTGCACTTCCCTTCCACGTTCACTGTTGCTTAGTTTCTAAATGCTGGAGCTTAGAAAGCAAAACTGTGAGGGAAGAGACCTCGTTATTAGCAGCCACAAAATAAAATATATGCCTTGTATTCCTCCCAGTGGTGCCATTAATTTCTCTCTGATATTTTGTGGCATATCTTGACATTTTTCCATGGGTAGCAGTTGGAAGAAATCTGAGCTCAGGTTTGGCAAGCTTCGTAGGCTGTAACTTTTAAGACAGCTTCTATGGTATCGGATTGTGTTTCTTACATAGCATATCGTCACAGTGAGTTCTCAGTAAAATGGAGTGATGCTAACTGAGATGAATTCCTTTGGCTGTCTGGGGAATGCAGAATGTAATCCCATAGAAATTTCACCATAATTTGCTGTGATTACTCTCTGCTTTCATTAAACTATTTCCTGGTTTGACATTTTTTATATGCCTCTGCTCTAAACTTAGCTCTAAACTTCAACCTTTACTTTACTACAAAAATAGATTCATTAGCTGAGCTTCCCTCAGGTGGGTAACATTAACATAAATAGTAGGATATCTAAAGTACTATGCAATTGCATGCTAATGGGATTCTTCCACTTTCACTGAACTCTGATAAGACTGCCCTAAATTTATGGGCAGGAACGCTCTGGCCTGTAGGTCAGCCTTGTCAGAGGGCAAGGAACTCCCTGCCTTTGCCCCAGGGTGTGCACATGTGCCCATCAGCAGGTAGAGCAAGGGCCCTGCATCACTTGAAGAAAGCAAACTATTGTGTGGCTTTATTATAGGTGAGGAGAAAAACAGCCAGAAGCAGTCATTAGAGATGCCAAATTCCCTGTTTTAGAGAGACACTAACCTTGTCCTATCCTTGACCTTATGGAAGGGGTTCTGAAGCCAGCCAAGGATTAGAGAGTTATGTTAAACACTGGCATCCTAAAATTTGCCTGCAACTAACAGAAGTGTCAAGTGCCAGTTTATAATGAAATGTGTGGACTCACCATAACCTTTCTTGTATTTCTCTTTAACCAGCAAAACTTGTGGGATTAACAAGTGTGTAAGTGGGAGGGAACAGCTGCATGTAGGTTTTAATCTTAACCTTTTTTGGGGCCTCCCTGTAAAGATACCTCTTGTGACCAAGTACAGAAAGAGAAATAACGTAATCCTGAGGAGCTTCTCCATGTGCATACTAGTTGCCCCTCTTCTTTCCAATAAGCCTTTCAAATCCCTTTAGAAATGTCTTTTCCACTTCTTACCTACTTTTTTATGGTTCTAGGCATCCTGTGGGTTAGAGGGGAGCTGAAACAGGCACTTCTGCTTTTCTCATTATACTTACCCAGCTACTGCTGAGTTCCTTTGTGAGAAGCAAGCTCTGCTCTTGCGGTGGAGAGTCAACTTATCAAGGAAGCGATGGCTTATTTTGTCACTTCATAATGTCTGTTCCAATAGATTGAGATACTACTGATAAAAGTTTTATCTCCGTTTTTGCTTCTTTAATGCAAACGCAGTGAGGTGTTCTGGACAAAGTGGTTTTGCAAGGGTTGTTTTTTCCTATTCAGCAATTGGCTACACGAGCATTGTAACTGTGGTGAGGCGCCAGCCCTGTAGCTAGATCAGTAAAAACCAAAAAAAAACAACCAGAAAAGAAACCCCGATGTCTCTGCCTCTCATTGTTCTTTCTGTGCTGGTGATGCTTTAAATGCAGACTTGGCAAAAAGAAAAACCACTTCTGTAGCTGGAGAACATTCTGCTTTCTGAATGCCAAACGTCTCAGCAGACAATGGGTTTGCTAAAATGGTCTCAAGGCTCCTTTGAGAAACTTGAAAGTAGGGGTGGCTGCAAGTTGGCTTTTATAATGGTAATATTTGAAGCAGCAAGAAGAAAGCTTCTCTTGGTTTTTCTTGCTGGAACTTAACTCCAGCATTTCACTCACATTCACATAGCTCTGCATGCTCCAGGAAAATGTGTCACTGCTCTCAGAAATCTGATGGGGAGATGAGAACGGAGAAAATACCTGATAAGGAGGGGAAATGGCTGCATGGGCACGATGAATTAGAGGTGTTTTTCAGCTCATGACACTATCTCTGAAATGAGAAATGTGTAAATATATTACAGGCTGTTCGGTCTCCTCAGACCTTAGATAACCATATCACTGTATTGAGCTGAAGTGTAGGACATGTCATAGCAGTGATCTTCAGTGTGGAGCTGTCTGTTTCAGCATTGTATTTATCTTCCCGTTTTCCCTCTACTTCTGGGCAGGGAGTGATAGCAGCAAGACCGTGGGACGTGCAAGCTGTCCAAACAAGATTTAGACAAATGACATGAGAGCCTATTTGAAGGGGTTTTTTTTCCCCCAGTAAGAAATGAAAACGTTTCTGTTTTACCATTTCCTTTGCACCTATGTTCATTGGTTAGAAAAACAAGCAGACAGCAACAGAGCCGCAATGTTATTCTCATCACAGGGCTGTGAGTTTTCAAAGAAGAGAAGAGAAGCTTCAGTTTAAAATTTTATATAATTCCTGAATTTCTAGAACAGACTTTGACCAGTGACTTTAAAACGTCTTTGCATGAGAAAACCACCAGCCTGTCATCGTGTAGTTAAAGCATTTTGACTTTATTTAACAGCATGAGCATCTGCTTTTAACCACCTTCCTGTGACACAGAATAAAAGCACAGCAGGTGCTGGACAGCATTTAGAAATCCCTGGCATGGCTGTGTCCCTGGCTGTGGTGCCTTTGATGCAGATATGTGGCCACATATGCAGCTCTGGGCTGGCTGCTGCTGTCCCCATCAGCTCTCCCAGCCCTCCCATTGCTGTGGTAGCAGCGCCCATCTGGCCCTGTAATGAGCCAGATCAGATGGTTATGCTGGCAGAAAACTCATTACTTTTTGGGGAAAATGCAGATTCCAGTGCCAGAGTAGTGAGAGCACGTGGCAGAGGTGTATGGGCTGGGTGATGGGGCTGCCTCTTTGGGCAGCACGTAGCTCTTCAGCTGCGCAGGAGATAAATCTAGGTTGCACTGATCCCCAGCTCTTCATTCTGACTTGAGAAAATACCTGTGTGTGTTTAGTCTGAAGCTGCAGTGAACTTTGGGCTGTACTGTCTTAGCCCATATTGCTAATCAGTATATTGTTTAACCAGATAAATAACCTGCTAGAAACATTGGAGTTTGCTAAGAAAACTGTGTTTCCAGTGTGTTTATTATTCTTATGAGGAAATTGTGTTCATGTAGCGTGGTCTTCTTATGAATTTCCAGTCTTTACAGCTTTTTTTTTTTTTCTTCATTCTGTCTCAGTATTCTTTAGCAGTTATCCGTGCATTCCATCTCTGTCTCTCTCTTTCTTTCCTTCTCTCCCTTTCTCTCTGTCTCTCTACCCATCTATAAGACAAGCAAACCAGTTTGGACCTGGCCTGTTCTGAATGGCTAGATGACCTGATTTGTCATACTGTTAACATACAGATGGTCATAACCTTAACATTAATCTGACCTTCTGTAGATTATACATACCTCAAATTGGAAAATCATGTGTGTCCTAAATTAGAAATTGGATTTTTAAATTCTGACTAATTACTTGCTTCGTTTCAATAGAAACGAAGAGTCCTGTTTTTGCCCTGTCACTTAACCTCATAGCTTATTAATGCCAGAACTTATTTGTTTGCTTTGTAAAATCCCACAACAGAGCAATTAATTACATTAACAGTCTTCATTGTCTGTGATAGCAATCAGCCTGACCTAAGGAAAGACGTAAACCTGAAGTAGCATGTAGTAATTTCCTCTCCCTGATTCAGTGAGGTCCACATGTCAATTCATCAACAGTAACATCAAACTCGTGTTGTTTTAGGTGCATTCAATAAATGGATATATTAAGAAAAATTCTAGCTAAAAACAGTCACTTCATTAATGTAACACATACTATTCTTTCACATGCTGATGAGAGCCGAGTTGAGCAAATGATAAATCTAATTCAGGAGGAGGTGCTCAGTACAAAGGGATTGGAAAGCAGAGTAGGTGTGAAGATTGGGCTGGTAAATCATGAAAAATTACAGGACTACGGTAGTAAATGGAAGGTATGAGAGTAAAAGGTCTGAGCTTGAAAGTTAGTCTGCAGTACAGCTTGGTTTTTGTAGGGCAGAAGAAAACAAAACCTGTGATCAGATAATTACGGAGCACAGTTCTACAGTGGGTGAATGCTATTGTGCCTGTGTTAGCCTTCAGATGTAAAAGCATTCTCTCAGAATTTGAGCTGAAGTATAAAATGAGGCCCTGTGTGTCCCCTTGCCTTTCCCACAAGAGTTGAGTTGGCTCTGGCTAGATTCCAGCAGAAGTAATTACACTGTGCCTGTTCTCCCTTCTACATTTTGATCTAACTGTTTCAGCAGTACTCATTCTGATTTCACGATCCACATAAACCCCAGAAAAGAAGAGAAAGTTTCTTTCTAATGACATTCTGCTCTGGTTTTAACTTCTTCCTTCCTTTGCCAGGAGAGTGGTGAGCTCTGAGCTGTAACACCTGCTCCAACAAGGCCTGGGGAGGACAAGAGGTACTGCTGGGATCCCAGGTGCTGCCCCTGCTTCTGGGGCAGAAGGAACACAGGGCTTGAAAGGGAAGGAGGAGAGGATTCCATAAGGAAATGGGGCAGGTTTGCAGCCTGCTGGACTATAGGAGCTGTTTCTTTTGGCAGGGCTGTGTCTGCAGGATCACATCCTGGCATGGTCCTGAGCACAGCTGCTTTCCATGGATCAGGCCACTAAGGCTCTGGAACTTAACTCTTTTTTGTATGCAATGCCACTCTCAATCTTTTGCCTTGACGGCTGCAGTTGGATCTACCTGTGAGGATCCACCATCCTTCATGCAGATGCTGGGTTAGCTCACCTTAGGGGCTGCACAGCTCCGAAAGCCCGTGTGTGAATGTATGTGCATTCAAGCTCAGCTGGGAAAAAAAGCAGGAGTGATGTAGGTATGGTGTGAAGGAAGACTTTGATCCTCTTCCTCCTGAAGCAGGTGAAAGGCCTTCTTTTTTTCTCTCAGCCTCTGACAGTAAATATTGCAAGAAATACAATGAAAGAATTCGGGACAGCAATGCTCCTTAGTTCTCACATGTGACGTAAATGCAACAAATAAACCACATTGCATAAGGAAGCAGAGACATCTCCTGAATGCATATGAAACCTGGCCTTCAGTGGGTGCCCTTCTCAGGCCAGGAGTGGAGCTGTGGTGCTAAGGAAAGCTCCCAGCATCTGCTGTCAAATCAATGTCTGCCCAGCTGTGTTCTTTTTCTTCAGTGTTGCCTTTATTCTCTTTTTCTGCTCTGTCTCCTGAAGTTAAAAAATCGCCTTCAGGGAAATGGAAAGGTCCATTAGAATCATAGAATTATTACGGTTGGAAAAGACCTTGAAGATCATCCAGTCCAACCATCAACCCATATTCAGCCTGAAATTAGGGGCACTTTGACCTTCAGGCTCTGCCCAATGTGAATTCCTCTTATCCCAGTCATCAGTTTTTGTTTTTTTTTTCTCTAGCACAAGAATGCTCCCATTTCAGCCTTTTTTATTAATAACATAAGTAAATTGATTAGAAAGCAGCAGAATAGGCCATTAAAAAACCTATTCCTTCTGCCTTGCAGCCCCATCAAAACCCTCAGTTAATCCTCAATAAGAACACAGGCAAATGTCGTGCTGTTCCTGGTAAAAATGCCCCAATTTGGAGGAATATTTTGCTTTTTCTGTTTTGTTTTTAAGTAGCGTTGCCCTATCCTGCTCTTCCTTTGAGCTTCCAGTCAGAGGTGTGTTCTCCCTACCCACAAGTGCTTTTAGGGCAGATTAGATAGTTAATGTTTGAGGGATATTGCGACACAGCAGAGTAGCTGTTGGTAAAAGCAGAAGCAATATGCCTTGTATCCTGTTTTGCCAAACAACTGCTAACAGAGAAAAATAAACAGTTTTCTAAAAATACCTTGAGAAGAAGCTGTGTTCTCTGTTGGAAAGAGGGACTGACCTTTAGAAGAATAGGAGAGTTAAAAAAAAATAGTGATGAGGGATAAGTTACATGCACTATAATTTTCAGTATGGAAAGACATTTACTCAATGCAGACTCTACAAATCCAGTCCAATTTTAATCCTCAAACTCTGTTTGTATAATAGGTTCCCGAGGCTATTAACACCAGCCTTTTACCTTTTACCGTATCCTGTGAAAATAAAATTATACCCATAATACCATGACAGCCCTTACAAAAATGTGCCATTAGACAATTATATTGCAACACAGCAACTCTGGAGACTGCAAAGAAGTATTTCTCTTACAGCCTAATTGTTGTATCAATAGCATTTTCAACGCGCTTGGTTACTGAGAAAGAAAAGAACACGATGATACCATATGTAAAATAGCATATTTTGAAGTATTGATTTCTGAGTCTGGCTGTGACAAGAGTGCTTGAGTTATGAGTGAAATCCTTGTAAGAACTGTACTTGAAACAAATCCATGGTTGAAAAGGTTTCTTCTATCATTCCTCTTCTCTTCCGCTCTCATATGAGTGTCTGTTTTATTTTCGTTATTTTAAGACAGAAAATGTTTTGACACAGGAGTTTTAACTAAAAGAAATAATAGGGCTGATTAAAAATGGTTCTTTCATTCCCTTCCCCCAAATCCTTCGATTCTGAAGATTTATTCCCATCTGCAGAATTACTCTCTCTGTTTAACCGGACAGTAATTGATAGTGCACATCAAGATAATTAGTCTAACTAGTCTCCTAAACCCCAAACCCCACTGCTACCTTTAAGCTCTGCATTGTCTGTACTGTAACATAAATAAAAGCTTTAGCAAAGGACTGAAAAAAAAGTAGCAAATTGATAGCGCGGGAGCCTCACTGCCCTCTCTGCAGGGTTTCCTCTTCTCATTTTTAATGAGGCCTGTATTAGTTGTCATTTGTACCTTCCCTGATGAATAGTTTGAAAGAAAAGCTTTCTCTGTGCACAGCAAAATTTGTGCCAAGTTGCTGACCTTTGCTTTTGCTAAGACCTCATTTGAGTCTCAGTCCCGAGCCCAAACATATTGTTGGATCAATCATGTTGATTTTTGGCTCTGATAGTAATGCACAGCTAATGAGTTGTGTGGTGTACATATTAACCTCAGACCTGGCAGCGCTAATGCCAAGCACGTAGGAGAATCGTGCTGGGGCTTCGGAAAAGACATACAGTGCAGGCATCTTAATAGAGGCAGACAATTAAAAACGGTATCACAGGTTCACTGCTTGTGGGATGTAGGATTTAATCAAAGCAGGAAAAACAAACCATCTTTTGTCTGTTCGGAAAAAAAATCTCAACATCATAAAGGTGCTTTATGAACTGTGAAATAGAGGGGAAGGCCTGAATGTTTAAGCAGCAAGGTAATGATTTTGCTACCAATAGGGAATCTACTTTGGGGAATAGCCATTGAATAACACTAGATTTAATCTTGTTGGAGATTACCATGTAATGATTATCATGGCATTTCAAGGAATTTGGAAGCAATGCTATAAGTTTTGGATTACCAACTGCATGACGTTATTTAGCAATACTTCAGCAAAGTTCTTATATCCTTACAAGTAAAAGTTCCTAAGGCCAAGTGTTGAATTCCCAGATACAGCCAGCACTGCTGATTTTGAAAGTAGCTGATTCTGATCACTGACAACAGTAACACTTCCCTCAAGGGAACAAATCTTGATCTCTTTTTACAATTATAAATCTAGGGAGAGACATCTACAACATGGAAAGATGGACAAAAATCTCAACATGCAGAGTATACTTCTCCTGGCTCATTTCCTTACTTTTAGGATTAGGAAAGGAAGGAAAAGTTGCACAATGGATGCATAAGAAAGTAACGTTTTCAGTTTTGATATAAGTCCTAAACAGCTGGCTGCAGGGGACAGGGAAACAAAGACAGAATAAATGTGATTTCCTGAGGTCACACACAGGTTGTGGACCCTTCTTTATGCAATGAAAACTTATCAGTAAGACTGAAGAAATGTTACTGTTTGAAACAGAAAATCAAGTGGAATGAACGGAAAAACCTGAAGTACATAGAGATGCAGTCTTTGATGTTCATATTAGACTTTGGATGAAACAGTACCAAGTCCTGGCAGAAAGTGGGCATGAGGGAAGAAAAGTGGTCTCACACCCACATGAAGCATGGGGAATGTGCCCTGTCAGATGTACCGTACATGTAGAGAAATTGGGTGCTGTTGTAACATCCCAGACCTCACGGCAGAACCTGTTGGAATGACGCTGGATTTTTTTTTTTGGTGCTACCACATTGCATGAAAGTAATGCAGTTTTATCAGAGGTGTTGTACATGGATCTGAGAAATAAGCACAGAATAGGATCCATGGAAAAAATACACAGTTCATTGTAGAGTTTTTCTTGCTGAAAATGTTGCACAAAATCATGTTTTTCTTGTGCTGTAATAGTCATGTTATGTGTTTTCCTCTTCTAATCCACTTGTGCTGGCACTTTTTATTAATGCACAGCTTAGTCTTATTTCAGTATAGGGGATGAGAAGAGTTAGAAGGTGAAAAATGGCAGCACATAAATGGCACACTGTTGAGTGAGCTATCCCTCCAGAAGGTGAAATAGGGTGGTTAACTATCGCAGCTTCAGCAGGTTCCAGCATGTTTCCAGCTCCAATTCAAGACTGTTGAGGATCATCTCGAAGATCTGGAGAGATACGTTGGAATATACATATTTCAAGTTTTTTAAGGGGAGTTTCCTCCCCTCCTTTGGAAGACTGTGTCTGCTTGTGCAGTATGCCTGGAACAGGTTGCCCAGAGAAGATCTGAATCCCTGGAGACACTCAAGGCCCAGTCGGATGGGGACCTGGGCAGTCTTACCTGATGAGTGGCAACTCTAAGCCATTCTATAATTTTATGATTAATAAACTTAATGTGCAAGAAGGCAAAGAGGCTGTTTATTCATCTGTCTACCAGAAGAAAAGCGTGTGTGTGTGCTCAGAGCTGCTGTTCAGTAGTGCAGTATTGTTCATGTTGAAGGCAAATGGACTTACCAGAGGTTTGCTCAGATGTTATTTCGATTCCCTGAAGTTCAGGTTCTCATACAGTAGTGGTAGCCTGACTGGAAGGAAACACCTGGGTTTTAATCAGTAGACACTAACGATTGTCACAGTTAGGATTCCTGAAACACAGTGTGAGCACATGGTGTTTTTGTTGGGGCATTTTTTTATTTATACTTCTCTACTGAACAGAGGCTGCTGCGCATGCTTGCATTTACTGATCTTGTACTAAAAATAGTTGCAGACATTGGCCAGAGTAGGTTCCAATGTGTAATAATGGATGCAACTGCTTTTGTGTGCATTATGCTAGAAATGTCAGTGATGTTTATGGAAACAGCTCTAAAAAGTTCGCTTTGAGGAGAGGCCTGCTATGGAAATAGAAGATTACCCTTTGTTTATGGAATGAAAAGAGTAAATCAATATGAGAAGAAGCATTCTGTGGCATTCTCTCTGGCCTCGTCTCCTGTCATCCCATGTGCAAGGTGCTGTGCAGGGCCCTTCAGGAAGGAAGTGCATTAGAACTTTATGTTTAAATGCACATGTGTTCATTCCCCTTAAAAGATGCTCTGCTATTCTCTGTTCCTTGGATCTCCTAATCATAGCATTAAAGAGTCCATTAGCACGCTCCCACCTAAAATTTCAAAATGGAGGTTTAAATTTGCAGGCCCAAAAGTGCAGCCAGATGTTAACAACGCCCAGGGAATTGGTAGAGCTGGCAGAATCACAGAATCACCAAGGTTGGAAAAGACCTACAAGATCATCCACCCTAACCATCCATCTAACCATCCACCTATCACCTATCACCAATAGTTCTCTCTAAACCATGTCCCTCAACACAGCGTCCAAACGTTCCTTGAACACCTGCAGGGTCAGTGACTCCACCATCTCCCTAGGCAGCCCATTCCAGTGCCTGACCACTCTTTCAGAGAAGTAGTATTTCCTAATGTCCAGCCTGAATCTCCCCTGGCGCAGCTTGAAGCCATTCCCTCTGGTCCTATCCTATCCTATCTATCTATCTATCTATCCTATTTATCCTAGAAGCTGTTGGTAGCAGAGGTACTGCAAAGAGGAGCAGCGCGGAGAGGAGTTGTGCAGTTGCACGTGATGGTTTGGGAACCTTTTATGTGATATTTTGTCTCGAGACCCCCTATTTCCATCTTTTGTGGGAGAGTTGATTATTGAGGATAAGCTGCGACACTGTTCGCTTCTCCCTTTGTTGTTGCAAGAGGTTGAAGTAAAAAAGATGTCTTGGTGG
Organism: Pavo muticus; assembly: GCA_016647715.1. Taxonomy (NCBI): domain Eukaryota; kingdom Metazoa; phylum Chordata; class Aves; order Galliformes; family Phasianidae; genus Pavo; species Pavo muticus. The sequence goes on from JACDJE010000031.1 coordinate 1,442,933, forward strand.
GGACTGCTGTGGTTAGTAACTACATTAACGGAGGCTATGGAGCTATCCATACCTTGAAGGCCATTGTGCAAGATTGCAACATGAAGAGTATTGCTAGAAAGAGAGCCTGCTCCAAACTGCAACCATCTGAACAAGGAGGAAATATGGATTGGTCACAGGGAGGAAATATGCATTAGTCACAGTGTTTCTACTGTGATCTTTGTGCCTGTGGGAATTAAACTAAATGGATGAGTGTAGAATGTGGAATGCAGATTGGGGTAGGGAAAAGTGAGACAGCATCAGAAGAGAGTGTGAGCATTGGTAAGAAGAAGCTGAGCTAACAGGAAAGCTGAGCTAATAGGATCCTGCAGGGTGCGCACCGTGGAAGGATAGCCATGGCATGTGCTGCAGAGACCATGAGACATAGATAGGTGTACCAAGTATTCAGTGGTCTGGGTGGTGTTGGAGCAATCCACTAATGGAAAGGATAAGACCAGCTTTCTTTGAACCCTTTATAACCTTAGAAGATTGATTCTTTGCAGCTGCAAGGAGATTTCAAAGAGGGGAATTTTAGTTTCTCTGTGTTCTTTCTCTTCAGATTGGACACCAGGGGCTGTTAGCGCTCATCAAAGGTCATGTACATCATTAGCTTCCATTAGCCTGGATACTGTTGAGAAAAACTTCAGTCTCAACTCGCTTTAAATAATTTTAAACAGCTGCTTGGATAGTTGCAAGCACAAGCAGAAGGAATGAGTTGAGGTTATAGGATAGCATCCAAGCGAGTGAACAGGTCTGAAAAACATTTATGAGGAACCAGCCACTAACTGATAGCTGTTGCGCACCTGTAGCCCACTGTGAACCTGCAAAGGGCTTCAGTGTTAAAGGTTTTGGCAGCAGAAGCAGTGCAGGCTACTCTGCTGGAAAAGTGAAATACAAGAATACCAGTCTCAGAGGTAACATAGATCACAGATTGCTTCTGTACAGGGGAAGCAAATAGCCACCACATTCTGTGCCAGCCCCAGGGGTTATCAGTTCGGTGCCCAGGGTTCAGCAGCAGTGAAGGCTGTGTGTATGTGCAGATAACAGCAAAGGGAGTTCACCTCTGATCTCTTTCCCTTCTTCCATTGATCTGCTGTTCTCCCTTAGAATTCCCCATAACTGATTTTCCCTTGGGATTTTGTCTGAGTTGTCTGAGGAGGCTTGTTGTCTGAGGATGTACTTCTGAATAAATGATGCTTTTAAAGAGGTGCTGCTTATATGCATGAAAATGTGTAATAGCTAGCTTGATTTCCATCTGATGTAATTTAGGAGTAAATCCTTTGACATCAATAGAATTGAATTGGGTATAAATATAATTGAAGTCAGGTCCTGTATTTTTCAGGTTAAGCCTAGAAAATGCTGCAACCTATTCTCCGCTCTCTCTTTTCTTTTCTCTTTCAAGCCTAGCCACAGATATGAGTGTCTTAATTGGGACTCAGTCTATTTCTGCGTGGTTTAATCAAAGATCTGTCAGTAAAGAATTTTTACAAGATGAAAAGGTGAAGTCCTTCTGACCCCCCTACCTATCTTTAGAAAATCTCATTGGCTGCTGTTTCTGAAAAATCTCAGCAGCAGTTGTTCTTTTTTCCACTGGTCAGTTATGTTAAGCAGAGTAACTGTAGCTATGTTTAGTTCTGAACACAAACAGGCAGAAATGAAAGCTTTTTGGCAAGCAAAGAATATGATTTTCAGCTCATTCTCACAGAATGGTGTTAATTAATAGATTGTTTTCTGACAAATAGTTAATTGTGCCTGGCTATTTTCCATATGGCTAAAGGAAGTAAGCCAACAAGGGCACGGCAGTTAAAATCCCAGAAATTTTGGTATTAAACCACTGGTATGATATCCAGTCCAATTTGCTGTACTTTTAAAAAGAGTTCTGTGAGTATTAGCATATGACAGTATCACTGGAGTATGTAGTTTCCAATTTTCTTTTGCACACTTTAATACTGGTGTTATCAGCTGAGTTACTCTTTGTATCAATATATAAGAAGGCTAGCACAAACTGAAAAAGAAGCCTCAATTAAAATATGAAGATTTATCTTCATATTAGGAATAAAGATGGAATGAATAATTTTACAAAATGTCTCAGTGTCTTCAGTGCGAATGTTTCTAATGCTGAGGGTAGAATCAGGAGAAATAACTCGATAATATTCATACCTGTTCATCCTCTTGGGCTTTGCACTTCACTGCAGCAGCAGAAGTGATACTAGATCTCCACAGTTTGTGTTGCCCTCAGCCAGTTCTTGCTGTAAGTGGCTGGCATTTGCTGGCTGGAGTGATCTATTAGCCTGCAGCAGGAAACATTCTTCCATTGATGAAATCAGTAGGATCTTGAGATTGTGTATCTCTTCTGCCAAAAAGCATTTTTCTCTTCAGATATGTGATATGTTTGTAAAGAGATATAAAAGTCTAATGCAGTTTGCAGGAAGTTCTTTATTTCATTAAGTTACATGTTTCAGGAATCCTTAGTTCTAAGGAGATGACCTGTAGCATGTTATCTGTTTATACTGACTTTGGAAATTAACTTTATTTCTCTAAATTATTTATTCTAAAGAAATGTTCAGTTCTCAATAGAATCATCCTATGAGTAATTACATGCCAAGGTTTTAGCAAAAATACAAAATACTGTGAATTAAAAGCAGATAAAGAGCATTAGCTTTCAAAATTGCATAGCTTATAGCATGTAATTTGCTGATATTTGTAGGATTTGGGTCTGTAGATTGATGGCCCTAATTGTCTATCTTTTAGTAATCTCGATGAAATAACACAGCACAGCACTAAATCCATTTGTCCTGTGTGGCTAATTTAAAGCTCAGCATAGATAACTGCCAAGTAGAGGGTTCTTTATGTTTGTCTTGTTCATATGTCTCTGTTGAATATTCATGTTCCCTATTAACACACGCCCTTCAATATTTGCTGTATTTTGTCACAGATTGTAGATCAATTAAACAAGTTTTTTGCCATAAACCTCAGGGCTGTGATCTTGTCAGATCTTCTAATATAAGCAGTATCAGGTCTGGGAAGGGGATATTGAAGGGCTGGAAAATGGCAGCTCACATCTTGACCATAGCTCTAAGCCTCCTAACTTGAAGCCCTTTACTAAAGGGATAGGTCATCTACTTGGAACAGAGAGATTTTATGAAAGCTGAGCTCTCATTTTTATTGTGGGTTCCTGGCCGCAACGAAAAGCTTGAAACTATGGAATGTCAGCAAAACAAAAAGGCTTGATGGATCAGCAAAAATTAAAAATGTATTTCAAATACCAAGCAAACCTCAGACTGATTTTCAGGCCACACTTAGTATCCCCATGGGAGCTTTGGCTGACTAGAGTCGGTAATACTGGTTTCCCGTTAAAGCTGTTTTGTCATTTATTTTTGCAGCTTTTATTTTTGCAGCTTTAGCAATGTGTGTGCATTTCTTCATGCACCAGATACATAGTGATGACAGCTATTGAGTAAATCACAGGACTCAGTGACAAACTGCAGTTATCCTCTAGATCTGAACTTTCTCTCCGGCATTCTTCCCACTTGGCCATTTCTTCTCCTGAAATTACTTTGGAAGGTTTAGGGTAATGACCATATTGAAATAAGAGTTTTCTGTTAGTTTTCCAAGGCTGTAGTGACACCTGCACTCACAGTATTCCCGGGATCACAATACCACGTGCTCCAGCATAGGTAACAAGTTCCTAATGGTGAAACTTACTATACAATACAACAGGGTAGCTAAAATTCAATGTTGTCCTGGTTAATTGGATATTAAATGATGTAACTATTTGTTTCCTACATTTACTAGTGTCCTGGGATCCACCAGTACTGAGAACCACCATGCGGGCCTACAGGTGGTCTCCAGCTCTCCCTACTGGCTGCCAAGGTGTGGCCAACTGGAAACTTGCTCGGTAGCAGAAGTCTCTTGGAGCCCAGCTGGGATTTGGGGGAAAAAAAATCATCTTGCCTGTCAGAAGCTTTTGACTTTTAATAAAGAAATTCTAATGAAAATTATGTTTTTTTCTTCCCCAGAAAGAAAGCAGATCTGATCCGTGAGGTTCCTAAGTAGATTGTGAAGGTCTGTGATTGTGCTGGCACAAACACAGGTGTTCTGTTTTTATCTATTTAATACAATGATATGGACTCTAATAATTGAATGGCTTTGAAAATGACAGCCAGGTAAATAAATAATTCATTAAAAAAAGACAAATGTATCAGCTTTGTGTTCACAGATCTTTACTTAGGCATCTAAATAAGTAGCTTTGGATTCCAAATTATGACTAATTTTCACCAACTTTTCCAGAAACTTGTGGCCTTGGCATTGTTTCAAAATAAGCTAAATTATTTAGGATTCTATATTTTTTCTTTTAAAATAATACTTCCAATCAAAATTCCAGTTGATGAAGCTTATAACATATAGATTTTCTCTCTTTTTTAAAGATAACGCATTTTTGTGCCAGACATGTTGTGAATTCACTCATGTGCTTGAGGTCAATGTTTGCAATGCAGTCCATCAGTGTTACTGAATATTGATCAATGACACAATAGACTGAAATGACACAGTATTCTGGACTGTCCTTGAGGCAGCATGGTAACAATGACAGAGAAACATCTTGTTCTTTCTGTATTGCTGTCTTACTTTTTTTTTTTTCTTCCAGCACTTGTGATTTATAATGACCCTTGAGTGAAGTAGTTGAATCTGTCAGTCTTGAAAAGGTATCAGTCGTGAAGGGTCATCATTTCTGAGACTGAATATTAGGAAAAACAACATGATAGAGAATGGCATAAAACATCTTCTGGGACAGATTTCAGTCACTACAGTTTTAATGTAGACTTAGATGATTACCTGTCCTTCACCAAGCAGACACTGTAATCTTTTCAAATGACATTTTACATGTTTGAACCATCATTAAAAAATGCAAGCAGCTTTCAAATCAAAACTGCATTTCCTGCTTTCACATTTGACTCAGTGCTGTTGACAAGTGTTCTTGAGTAGATCATTAGAAATCCAAGCATATTTATTGAATTGAAAGATAAAATGAGTATATCTTTTGAGATAATGGGTATTATTGCTACTTTATCCTAATCTAGCACCTACTTGATCAGCTGAAGGCAGAATCAATTGTAAATTAACGATCTTTGAAGACAGTGAGTTGAAACTGTGGTGTCTTTAATAAAATCGATTCTGCACCTGTGCAGTTACCATTATAACCCACTGATGAGGATGAACTACCTCATAAAACACTGCAACTTGAACGGAAAAATCTGCCCACGGTTAAACTGCTGTGTAGCATATCAGATAATAGTGTTTGCTCTTAGTATCCTCAGCTGTACCTGGAAGAAGCTGCTTTTCTCTAGCACTAAATAACAGTATCCATTCTTAAGCAGTTAGGCAGGAGATGTGGTAGATCTTCCAAATCTCCCCGTCTTTTTTCTTGCCTCTACTTGAAAGCCATTCGCAAGTATGATTCCTTTCTCTTGGGGCTGATCCTGATATACAAAATGATTCCATGGACTGGAGACAAAGATGCAGAAACTATTCTTCTGATTTCTAAGGCAAGTCTGGAGGAAGAAGGCTGCTCCATTTTAAAGAGAAGTAGTGTTTTTTCCCCAGTACTAGGATTATTGTGCTGTGGATCCAGCCATTATATTGGAGACAACACAGCTGCTCATATGTCCTAGACTTGAGCTGTCTTAGAGGTACAGTCCATCGCACATATTGATGATAGTTGTAGGCAGGTAACATCAACCTTTCAATGATATTTTCATGAAAGATGTTTCAGAATGCAGGCTTACAGACACCCTCATTTGCATCCTGAAGAGTCCAGACATCCCAGATTTAAGCCACATGTACTCAAAAGGCACGAGCACACAACAGCTGCAAAGTTATTTACTAATAGCAAACATCTCAGATGATCTTTAAGGTCCCTTCCAACCTAAGTCTTTATATGATTCTATGATCTTCATTTTTATCCTGAACATGTGGTGCAAGCATTCTAGATTAGAGAGAAGGCTGGTTGAAATCCAGGTGCTAGCTGGCCAGGAAGGTATGTGTTATTTCCTGTAGTTTTGCACCGGTTTCAGCTTTAATATAGCAGCTTTGTGCTCACTCCCACTCTTCAGACTTTTCATTCACTTGTTCAATCAGTATAACTGATAAGAAAAGCCAAGGGTTAGTGGTGTTTTCTTGCCTTTTTCTCCATTTTCCTATGTCTCCTTTATAAACAGTACTTAAAATATGACCACTTTGAGCGCAGGTTTTCTCCCTGTCAAACTGGCCTTGAAGGTCAGTTGAACTATAGCTAGCCTGTCCTCTATCTCTTTATCAGCCTCAGTTCCCAGTGCCAGCTGGGCTTGTTCTGACCATCCCACCTGTCTAGCTTGACATTTATCTTCTGTACTTTTGTGTTACAGGTTGGGCAAGTTTCCCTTGCCACAGCCTTTGGGTGATGGAATGTCCTTTTCCCTTCCCTACTCTCCCCAACCAATTTCTGAAAAAAGATACAATGGGGAAAATAAGTAGTAAAGTGCAGATTTTTCTTCAGAAGTCATTTAGTTCAACACTATCATTTCGGGAGTGGAGCTTTGGTGTTTGCAATGTTTTTCTATCATAGCCCTAGTAAATTACCGTCACATAATTTAAGAATTTCTCTCAGCCATCTTGTGGTCTGAAGAAATCACTATAGAGGAAAATATCTTTTACTCAGAGAACACAAGAATACTTTTTGGAATATAAAAGAGTTTCTTTCATCTGACGTGAAAGTGAGTCAGTGTCTTGAACAAATGATGATCCATGTACCATATCTGTGCTCTCTGCCTGTTGCCCTGCCCTGGGTGTATTCTTGACATTATCTCACTGAAAAAGAGTTCATACAGACCTTTAAATCTCTACTTCATGCACATTAAAGTGATCTTAGGTCACAGCAAAGATTTTTAAAATGCGCAATTTACCTTTTCTTTTTTTTTACTTTCTGAGTCCTCCACAGTTAGATGTCTAGGCATTTATTTATCCAGTTTCCCTGGATTCATGTATCAGGAGAAGAAAGAGGACATCTTTTACTGAGGATGGTGAGACACTGAAACAAGCTGTCCAGAACAGCTGTGGATGCCCCATCCCTGGGGGCATTTAAGGCCAGGTTGGATGGGGCCCTGGGCAGTCTGTTCTGGTGAGTTGGAATTGGATGGGCTTTGAGGTCCCTTCCAACCCAAGCCGTTCTATGATTCTAGATAGAAGACAGAGCTGCTTGGAAATCAAATTTAGTCTACAGTTGCAACAAGTACTTGTAGCTATTGCCGTGCTCTTGTGGTTGACTGTGTTATTTTTGACTAAAGCTGGCTTGTGTCTTGTCATTTTAAAGGACATCTAGAAGAAGTTCAATCTTGAACAAATCTGTCTCATGAATGGGTACCATTTTCATTTTCATCAGCGCACATAGCTGTAGCTGTAGATGTACCCCAGGTTGCACTGGGAATAGCATGAGGGTTGGGATCAATATGGTCCTCCTGCTGCTCTGCCTGTTCACACAGCATCAGAGCCAAACATATACATCACTCAGTAGCTGCCTGGTGCTCAAAGGATGCAATGTTGTGCCCTTTATGGGATTTTTTTTGTGTGCAGTAACTGTAATTCAAATCTGATAACAGAGAAAGACACCTTTGAGCTGTTACTGAGGTCAGAGAGAGAAAAGAACAAAACCAGTAATGTTTTCATTAGCTTTCTTCCTTTTTTCTTTTTTTAAAAAAACAACATTCATACTATTTCCAGGATGTTCACATCCCTGAGCCTCACATCCCTGAACCTGAACCTCTAGGTAGGAACTAGGGGAGAAAACTCCCTGCCAGTATAAGGGCGGAGCAAGTCCAAGACCAGCTCAAGAGAGTTAATGTGTACAAGTCCATGGGGCTGGATGACATGTATCCCAGAGAGCTGGATAATGTGGTTACCAAGTCACTATCCGTCATATTTGAAAAGTTCTGGCTGTCAAATGAAGAAGGAAAGAAAGGAAACATCACTCCCATTTACAAGAAAGGGAGGAAAGAAAACCCAGGCCAGTGAGCCTCACCACTGTGCCGGGGAAGATCATGGATCAGATCATCCTGGAAGACATGTTAAGGCACATGAGGGATGAGTGGGTAATGGAAGACAGCCAGCGTGCCTTCCTTCACCAAGGGAATGTCATGCCTTACTAATCTGGTGGTCTTCTGTGTTGGAGTGGTGGCATCAGTGGGAAAAGGGAAGGCAACTGATGTCATCCACCTGGACTTCTGCAAGGACTTTGACAAGGTCCCCCACCACATCCTCATCTCTAAATTGGAGAGATAAGAGATTTGAAGAGTGGTCTATTCAGTGGTTAAATAAGTAGTTCAAAGGTTGCAGTCAGAGGGTTGTGGTCAATGGCTTCATGTCCAGGTGGAGGCTGGCAGCAAATGGTGTCCCCTCAGGAGTCCATCTTGGATCTGGTACTCTTAAACATCTTTATCAATGACGTAGATGATGGGATTGAGTGCCTTCTTAGCAAGCTTTCTGGTGACACCAACCTGAGCAGTATGGCTGATACAGCAGAAGGAGGGAATGCCATCCAGAGGGACCTGGAGAAATTCAAAAGATCGGCCCTTGTGAACCTAATGACATTTAACAAAGCAAAGTGCAAGGTTTTGCACTTGGGTTGAGATAATCTCAGATATGTTTACAAACTGGAAAGAGAACTCCTTGAGAGTAGCCTTGCTGAGAAGGACTTAGGGGTCTTGGTTGATGAAAAACGTAACATGAGCCAGCAGTGTGTGCTTTCAGCCCAGAAAGCCAGTGGTATCCTGGATTCCATTAGCAGAGGGGTGGCCAGTAGAGTGATGGGGGTGTTTGTCCCTCTCTACTCTGCCCTTGTAAGGCCCCAGCTGGAGTACTGCATCCAAGTCTGGGGACCCCAGTACAAGAAAGATGTGGGAGCTTTTGGAGGGGGTCCAGAGCAGGGCCACGAAGATGATCCAAGGGCTTGAGCACCTCTCCTATGGAGAGAGACTGAAAGAACTGGGCTTGTTCAGCCTGGAAAAGAGAAGGCTGCAGGGAGACCTTATTGGGGACTGCCAGTATTTAAATGGAGTTTATAAACAGGAGGGGGATCAACTTTTTACAAGGGTAGATTGTGATAGGACAAGGGGAAACAGTTTTAAACTAAAGGAGGGGAGGTTTAGATTAGAAGTCAGGGAAGTTCCGTCCCTGGAGGAGTTCAAGGAACGTTTGGATGTTGTGTTGAGGGATATGGTTTAGCGAGAACCATTGGTGATAGGTGGATGGTTGGACTGGATGATCTTATAGGTCTTTTCCAACCTTAGTGATTCTGTGATTCTGTGATTCTGTAAGTTTTTTACTGAGAGAGTGGTGAGGTGCTATAACAGGTTGCCCAGAGAGGTTGTGGATGCCCTGTCCCTGTAGGTGTTTACAGTGAGGTTGGATGGGGACCTGGGCAATCTAATCTAGTACTTGATCTAGAGGCTGGCAACCCTGCCTGTGTCAGGGAGGTTGGAACTTAATGATCCTTGAAGTCCTTTCCAAACCAAGCCGTTCTGTGATTCTATGATTCTGTGATTCTATGATTTCCTTTTTGAAACTACTAAGTATATATCTTATCTGTGTATGTGGTATGAGAGGTGTTGATATCCCCTGCCTGTGGCTGTCAATTACACCCACTCTTGCATTGAAAATTGCCTCCCATCGAATGAGCTTGCAGAAGTATAAGCATTGTTGCATATGCTGCTGTTGGCATGTTGTATTTTTGCCTTGCTGATGCTCATCTTGGAAAAATACTTTGCAGTCCCAGCTGTTATTTTCAAGAACTGACAAGTAGGTTTCTGTAAGAGAATCAAATTTATTCTGAACACGGACGTAGTCTTCATCAAAAGACAAAGAAATGGCAAGAAATACGTAGCAGAACATATCCCAGCCTGTGTCAAAGCTGACTTTTGGCAGCAATGAGGGATTTTAAGTGAAGGGAGGCTGGAAAACAGCAAGAAAAATGTTTCAGAAAATTCTTTCTGGATTGCTCCTCCCGTGCAGTGTGTGCAGGGGTATTTTAACTTCTGGATTTGAGGGATGCAGGGTAGGGGAAAGGGTATTAAAACACTAAGAGTGAACTTGCCACATTGCAGTTCTCTGAAAGGGCACGTTTAGAATACCTGCTGCAGTGGAGTCTGCTGGCAATATATAATTTGTTTATTAAACAAAGAATGTGATTGGAATGTCCCTTTTGAGTTAATGAAAATGTAAAACAGCTTTCCAGAAAAGACTAAGGCCTCTAATGTGATTTTCTGCAAGTCTCAAAGATTAAAGATATTCTTTCATCCATTCCTGACATCCTGAAGAAGATGAGAAACTGAAATTCAAAGGAAACCCTTACAGAAGGGAGACCTGGTAGATGAAAATGCAAAGGTCCTAACTGTTTCTAAAAGGACATATCTCCAGTGAGCAGCCTGTTGGAAACAGATCATTTAAGCTGACTTTGCACTGGAAACCTGTGGCAGAGATGGACATAAATGTGGATCTCCTCTGGTATGATACCAGACTCAGCTGAGCTGAGCAGAGCTGGCCATGGAGAGGGGGCACTGATAACTGTTGCTACCATAACAGTATCCAGAAGACCAGTGAAAAATGTGCTGAAGCATTTTCTTGTGGTGGCAGATTTGAGGAGTACTGATTTGTTTTTCCCTCTAGTCCATCAGGATTGGATCTAACATTCTGACTATGGAAAAGTTTTGAGTTTGAAATTTTTCTTAGGGTAGATGGTCATTCTATTGGTCTGCAACACAGATACATGTGCTTTGAATCTCACGTGTGCAACTGGGAGTTGGGATGCATCAGGCCCAAGCACTGTCAGCTGGTCGGGGGAAGTGATTGTCCCATTCTACAGTATTCTTGTGCAGCCTCATATGAAGTCATGTGTGCACTTTTTGGCACTGCAGTACAGAAAGAACATAAAAGGAGGGCTACAAAGATGGCAGAGGGTCTAGAGGGGAAGACGTGTGAGGGGTGGATAAAATCACTTGGTTTGTTCTGCCCTGAGAAGAGGAGGCTGAGGGGAGTCATGGCAGCCTGCAGCTCCTCACAGAGGGTGGAAGGGCAGCAACAGGGCCCAAAGGAGCAGCATGGAGCTGTGTCAGGGGAGGATCAGATGGGGGTTAGGGACAGGGTCTGCACCAGAGGGTGGCGGGCATGGAACGGGCTGCCCAGGGCAGTGGGCACAGCCCTGAGCTGCTGGAGTTCAGGGAGTATCTGGATGATGTTCTCAGACATAGGGTCTGATTTTTGGGTGGTCCTTTGTGGAGCCAGGAGTTGGACTCAGTGATCCTTAGGAAATTCCAGCTTAGGATATTCTATGATTCTGTGATTTTAAGAATTTTACTACAAGTGACAGAATTCTGCCAAGTTTTGCCAGCCTTAACCATCATCTAAAAGGATGCCTCTAAAATGTGCCTCAAATGATACTTAAATATACTCTTAAAGAAGTATTTCATGTTATGATATGTCAGATTTTATATCCTTACTACTGGAACAGATCCTTCTCCTAGCTGTCAATAAGCAGCATGCTTTCTCCTCTTGTTTTGAAATTTATTATTTTACTCATGCTTGGTATGACCCTGTTGCTTGATTTGGATTAATTTCCCATGCTGATTTGTTCTGAATGTGCCCTGTAGGCTAATGTTGTATTTGCAGACTTTGTTCTTCCTTTGTAAAATTTGCTGTTATCATCTGCAGGACAAAATGTTCTCTTTGACACCTTACAGAAGTGCCGACTGCCTGACAAACAGCACAGCATCAGCTGTTAGAGGCTGATGCAAACCCCTCTGAAATCAGTGAACAGTAATGCAATTCAAGGTTTTTAGGGAAAGGCAATATCTTTTATTAGATCAGCTGTTACACTTGGAAAAAACAGACACGCTTTCAGACACACAAATCCTTCTTCAGGTTTGAAATAGCAGCAGTATTGCTTACACCAGCTTTCCTTACGAATGAGACAGCTATAGACCCAGCAAGGTTTATAAAAATGTGATTAAAAGTGTGTGCATCACAGGGCTCTTCTCCTGGGTAGTGCTCCTTGAAGGACGTGAGCAAACATTGTTCTCTCTCCCTGACACCCGTTCCCTTTGGAGGGTCGTGAAGGTGTTCAGAGGGCTGTAGCACCTCTCCTACAAGGAAAGGCTGAAGGAATTGAGTCTTGTTCAGCTTGGAGAAGAGAAGGCTCCAGGGAGACCTCACTGCATCCTTCTAGTACTTGAAGGGGGCTTATAGGGAAGGAGACCAACCTTTTACATGGGCAGATAGTGATAGGACAAGGAAAATGATTTTAAATTAAAAGAGTGGAGATTTAGATTGGGTATTAGGAGGAAATTCTTTACTCAAAGGATGGTGAGGCACTGGCACAGCTGCCCAGAGAAGCTGTGGGTGCCCCATCCCTGATGACATTCAGGGCCAGGTTGGATTGGGCCCTGGGCAGCCTGAGCTGGTGGGGGGCAGCTCTCCCCACAGCAGAGGGTTGGAGCTGGATGAGCTGTAAGGTCCCTTCCAACCCAAGCCATTCAGAGATTACTGTTGTATGCTTTACAAATAAGGGATGCATCCTACAAGGAGAAGTTGGATCAGATCACTTCAGGCAGAGCTGAGGAAAAGCCTTCAGTTCCTTAAGGCAGAGGAACTTCTCCACAGTCACCATGCCATTGGGAAGGACAAAGGCCAAGCTGTGGGTTTTGCTGTGCAGGTTGTAAATGCAGCATCCACTCATTTCTCGGCTAGAGTATCTGGCTCCTGATATTTACAGGTGTCCAGCAAACAGTTGTGTGAACAGCTGGCAAAATGAGTTGCATTCCCTTTCTTGTGGTTGGTTTACTGGGAGCAGTGTTTCCCAACCATTCTGGAGTCACAGTTGGCTGACCGGCCACTTAATTGCAGGACTTGTGTTTGAAAATACTGCACAGGTGGGATAGTTCTGTGGGAAAGCTGTGAGCAGCTTCCCAAGGTCTTTGGATTGTTTGTGATCATAGAATTAAAAAAAAGAGAGAAAAAAGAAAGAAGTAACAAACACCCCATACTCTGTCCACTTACTCTTACTTTACTTTTTAAAATGACATAAGCCAAGAATCTTTTGCTTAAGCTTAAGATCTGCCTTGGATGTTGGTTTTCTTGTGTGAAGCTTTCCTACAGCTGGCTTGAAATCCTCTAAAAGTTCAGAGATGCATTGGAATCTGTCTTCATGTAAAATAAGAATGTTTCAAATGTGCTTCTCAGTCTGAAGCTATCATTTAAAGCACATGGTAGTTGTGGATCTGAATCACCATTCCTGGTGTGTCATTCCCAGCCCGGCCAATCTTTGATTTGTCTCTTATGTAGAAAAGATAATTTTTTTTCTCTAGCAAATGATGTGCCCAGTGACACAAATCCGTGCCAAATAGGTTGGCATGAAGCATAAAACAAATGTTAGACAGCTGCTTCTCTTTGCTGGACAAAGTTTTAATGGAGGAGTCACATAGACAACCAGATTCTCTGGAGAGTCTCATAATTTGCTTAATTTTCTTTAATACACAGCCAAGGTGTTTGGGTTTTAGATTGTGAGCTTGTTTCTGTGTAATGTGATGTCTTTTCTTGTATGTGAACCAAAAGAAAAGTGATTAATTTGTCTGTGAAAGCCAAGACCCTTTTGTATTCCCATCTATTTTAAGACACCAGATTAAACTAAGTAAAAACCAGAATCCTCATAGTGTGTGGCCATGTGGACAACCACATGGTCTGAGCTGCAAAGCAGAATTCCACATCTGGACTCTGCAGCTGGTAAAGGGCTTTGATGTCCCATTTATTAGACATTGTCTACAGATGGGTTTGAAATGCGGATGCAAATCCATCTCTGAGTCAGTGCTTCAGATCAACCCTATGCTATAAACTGACATCTGTAAAACTGTGGGGACTGAAAGCAATGGAAATGTGAACTGCAGAGGAAAGAAGTAAACCCATCTGCTCCCAAAGCAGTATATTTTTACTACCTGACATTGTTAAATAATAATGATGTTGTAGGTTTTTAGCAGTTTTGAACCCAGAAACAACATCAGTAGTGTCTAGCACTCAGGTTAATATGGCAGCTACACATGAATGGTGCTCCTTGTAAATATACATTTAAGGTCCTTTCATGCATACCACAGCTAAATAACAGCCAGCTCTGTCTCAGTGTTCTTCTACTACTGCCATTATGGAGCAGCCTGTAATGAGTGAAGGCTGCAAGGAGGTTTGGAATGGTATTTTCAACAAGAGCAGCAGATTTCATTGTGCCATTTCTCCATTTCTGCTGCATCTGGCTGTAAGTTCATGTTGGAGATGTCAAAATGCCAAAGAAGAAAAACTCTTGCTCACTTTCTTGCCCAGGGCTCAAGATGTTCATGTTGTCAGGCTTTGCACCATGGTAGCTTTGTTTCATTGCATCAAAATGTTTCTCCTTTTCAGGTGCCAGGAGACAACGAGAAGCACTGGAAGCCAGTGTTAGTGGTCTTGACAGAGAAGGACCTCTTAATATACGAGAGCATGCCACGGATGAAGGAGGCTTGGTTCAGCCCTCTGCACACCTACCCCCTCCTAGCCACCAGGTACCTGTGCTTTTTGATTACAACTACAAAAGCATTGGGAATGGCTGATCAGCCGAGATTAGGTGTAGCGATTGTACATCTATAGATCACATCTAAAATGCCATGGCTTGGAAATGAGAATCTTCTTGAATGGGGGAATGTGCTCAGCCTAACTGTTCCTCCTCGCTTCTCCTCCAATTCAAGCTCTGGCCAAAGTTGATTGCTAGAATCGCACTGGAAGGGTAATGAATGCAGTAGTTTGGCCCAGATTGGAAGTGCTGAAATAGTTGAGAGTTTGATCTCCTGAGATTCCTATCTCAGCATGCAGACCTGAGGAATCCGCAGAAGCATTCACATTTCCAGCTAGTTTTCCAGACTGACAAATGGGAAATTGTTGCCTTGGTTTGAACGTGCTGATGTGGAAGTACTGTGTCCATGGTCTGGGGCTCCTGGGGTCTTGCACGTATAATGGAGATAATTTCAGTATGACTTGTGTTCTAGCTCTAGGAAGTCTTGGCTTTTTTAGTTTAAAATGGTGAACTTGAAAGACACATTCTTGAATTGAGGTTGGAAATAACCATCTGCAGTATTTCGGATCTATCCATCAACACTAATTCAGATGGAGTTTTCCCATGATTGTCTTTATACAGTGGAAACTGTGTTTCTTGATGTGAATCTTAATCACATTTCTCTGCCAGTGTGGTCAAAGGGCTTGAGAAAGAGCTGCTGCTGCATTGTTTTGGCTTTGCTACAGGCCGCTATTATACAATTTTCAATGAGTTCTCTTTCAGAAAAGCTGATAGCACATTGCCAAAAGCAGTGGGTCTCTTACTGCACTCTCATTAGTTAATTTTTGTTCTCAGTCTCTTCAGTCCCTCCCTAAATGAGCTGAGACTTTACTATTAAACCATTGTATTTAAAAAAAAGAAAAAAAAAGTTACATTTGGTAAATTAATGGTTGTTTTGTCCTAATCAACCTACCCATGATAGTGCTTTCAAACTTAGGGGAAGCCGAGTTCTGATTTACCCTCTTTTACCTTAAACTGAGGTGAGAGCCCGATGCTTTGCAGTTTGCAGCCTGCTGTGCCTGGTGGCATTGAATGTTGACAATTCCAGTGAAAATTGTCAATTCCAATTGACGCTGAAAACTAGGTAAGGTGTTGGAGCAGGAGATTGTGTCTGGGTGTGTAACTGGACTTTGATGTGATGTTGAATGGCACGTGGTGTTGTGTTACCACAAGGTAATTACAACTCTGTGAGAATGTGCTACTGCCAGCAGTGATTTACTGCTCCTCCTGTTGCAACATCCTGCCTTGCCAGTGTGTGTTTGGCCCAGTAGGAAGGGAGTTCTGGACAGCATCAGTGTGAGGTGGATGGAACTGAGTTTGTAAATAGGAATATTTCTGCATACCTCTCTGCTCTTTTTTCAAACTGCTGGAGAATTATCACGTGGATCACAAATCCACGTCATCCCCACCAATGCGGGGAAGAAACACCGGGAATTCCCTGGGAATGGGTACATGGTTGCTGCCCACTGTGGGCTACACAGAGGATGGGAGTTGTTCAGCTGAACCTGTTTCTTTATGAGTTCCCCATCCTGTTTTATAGAGTGTAAGTTATCTGACTACATTCCTTCTGCCCCAAAACAAGCTTTGCTGCTTTTCGTGGAAAACCACCAGCAGAACATGGTGCAGCTCCTCCCTGATGCTTCAGGTTGTCATCTGCCAGCAGATCTGAGTCCTCTTCATTAAAGTGGCAGAAGATCCTGCCTGTGGTCAGCACAGCTCAGGGATACCATGATTACCATGTCCTGACCTCCAGCCCCTTCTGTTGGCTGGACCCAGGTGGCTGCTGATAACAGCCTGAGCATGGCCTTTAGCATGTCTCAGGTGTGAGGCAATCACTAATTTCTAAATTTTAACTTGTGGTAAAAGGCAATTCAAAAAAGTCAGTTTACTGTGGTGGATCATCCTCCTGCCAGGAGCAAAGTGTTCTTTGCCATCAGGAGATTAGGGCTACAACTCCATGGCCTTCTGACCTCCACACACCTGTGGAGCTGCCCAAGTCTCATGATAACTCTTTAGAATTTCAATATAATGAGCCCTGCACATGTATACCTGTTCTACTGCTCTGTCACTGCTAGGAAACACCTGTGCCTTGCTTTGCCAGTTTGTTCTCTTAATCAACTCCAGATTGGCTTGAAGTTGCCAGCCAGTTCACCCTTCCCCTACCTGCCCACGCATCATCATGTCATCCAATCTCATCTTGGGCATCTCCAAGGATGGGACATCCACAGCTTCTCTGGGCAGCCTGTTCCCATGCTCACCGCTTTCATAGTAAAGAATTTGTTATGTCTAATCTAAATCTCCCCTCTTTCTCCATCTTTCTTATAAGTACTTTTTAAACATTAAAAGGCTGCAGTGAGGTCTCCCCAGAGCCTTCTCATCTCCAGGCTGAACAAGCCCAGCTCCTGCAGCCTGTCTTTATAAGGAGAGGTTCTCCAGCTCTGATCACTTTCATGGCCCTCCTCTGGACTTGCTCCAACAGCTCCATGTCCTTCTTGTGCTGAGGGTCTCCCTTGGAGACAGGGAATACTTAAGAAAACTTTCTTAACGTTCCAATAGTTTTCAAGTATTCACAGGTGGAACACAGAGGCCAAGGCAGCATGTTCTCTGGATCTGTGGTGGACACAGCAGGATGGGCTGTATTTAAGGCAGAGGACGTTCTGCAAAAATTCAATATGCAGGTGAAGCACTGGATTAGATTCTCTAGAAAAGGTGTACAGTCCTCGGCACTGGGGCTGGAAAGGATGGATGGTGGTGCCAGGAGTGTGTTGACACACACAGCGTCCAGCCCACTGTCTGTGATTTAACAAGCAGGTAAAAAGGCAACAGAAATACCAAACATGACATCTAGAACTGAGCCGCAATCTGATAAATACATATGAATACTTGAATCCTCAAGGCCTGCAATAACTGATAGATTCCCTAAATCATTTCACCTACTGTTGTGGATGCTTTTGATTAAAACCTTGCAGGATTCTGATTTTATGTGCTGTCACACCAGGTACTTATACCGAGAAAATACACATGGTTTGCTGCCAGTATTGACTGCTGTGTTCATGCTCAGTTGGTGATTACCCTCCTTGTGACATGTTTTTTCATCCCCTCTGTGCATCGATCAGTGCAATTGAGAACTTTTCACCTGGAAAGTTTGCAGACCACATGTTGTAATCTTGGCTGCTCCCATCTTTCAGATTTTTATGAGTCCTTGGGAAAACATTTTTGCTTAGCTAATGCATATTTGAAAAGCTGCTGAAACTGGAAAACTTCAGTGCCAGATACTGCACAGGGTCATGCTTAATCTACCCAAGACATAATGAGGAGAGAAAATTGAGAAGTGGTAGAAGGATTACGATCTTCTTATAGTATTTCAATAAGCAGAATTTCAGCGTGCCCTTTCTGTTTGTTGATAAGTTTGCCTTCAACCTACGGATGCTATTAAAATCTAAAAATATTTTCTAGGCAGTCTTTCCCAGCTTTGTGTGGAATATAAATAATAGCTCCAATAAAGCTGAGATCAGGAGATGTAAATTGTTCCTTTAAGTCTCTGCACCAGGAGGCACAGCAGCTGGCTCATAGCCCTGACTCCAAGGACCTTTTAGTCATAATCTGTTTCCATGTTTCCTTATGCCTGAAGAAGGAATAACAGTGCCTCCCTACAGCATGGGAATGGGGGGCTTAAGCCTTTCCATCTTAAATGTCTGCAATCAAATTGCATTATGTATCATATCAGATAAGAAAAACAAGCACATGTTGCACTCTGGTCAAAGATCGAGTATCTCAAGTGCAAAGCTGAGTTCTGTAACCAGAAAATATTAGAGCAATTTGATGCTTGATGCCAGTATAGGTTGCAAACATTTGGTGATCATGAGCACAGGGCAGTCTGGGTGACTTACCTACATAAATCCAACTTTTTACATAAACATTCCATCGTTACAAACATTGTTACTGCTGAAAAGGATCTGAGATTATTGGTGGGAAGCTGGACATGAGCCAGCGATGTGTCCTCGCAGCCCAGAAAGCCAAACGTATCCTGAACTGCACCAAAAGAAGCACTGCTGCATGTGCAGAGGTTTCCAAAGGGGACATCTGCCTCCGAAGTTTCAAATGGTAAGTTAAGGGTTAAGGAGTGGTTTCAACCTAAGAAAGGTCAGATTATAGTGGTGTGCGTGCACTTCTGGCCTCCTGAGATCAGTCTCGAGTGAGCAGCTGAACACTTGCTGTGAATGTCAGTCCTGGTTTCAATGTCCTTTTGAAGAGGCCGCTGGATTTCGCTGTGTTGCAGCAGATGTTTGAAATTCTCATAGCCTTGCAGTGCAGTGTAGGTCCTGGAGAGTCTCCCCCAGCACGCTGTGCTGTACTGCACACATCTCACTACTGCGCACCTGCAAAGAGTAATGCCAAAAAGGTCCTCAGAGCCCAGAGAGACAAGGGAACAATTAGAGAATGATAGCAGGTGCCCTGCTGGCTCCCTAGAGCATGCAGAGAGCTGTGTTTTTCTGCAAGCTGCGCGAGCAGCCCACACCGTGAGCAACCTCCTGTGCCCTCTGGCAGTTCTGCGGCTCCGGGTGGGAGCGCTCGGGGACACCTGCGTGGAGCTGAGTACATCCACGCTGGTGGTGCTGCAGAAATACCCGCAAACATTCACCTGCCTGTTTGTGCAGTTTGGGATACTGTGAGTGAGAAGGCTGTGAGAGAACAGCTCGTGTCGGATGGATGTGGCCAACATACTTTGATTTGTGAAGTATGTCTCCGTTCTATTCATATGCTGAAAAGCCTGAGTGCAATGGATAATGCATGAAGACCTGGGAATTTGTGGTGTTTTTGAAAGGAAATAAAACCTTTGAACCATCTGTGACGCATTCAGTACCTGAAGTAGTAGAGAATAATTTTTAGCACAGCTCTTGAAGCCTGTACAAAGGAGCTTTATCTCTAACAACAAACTGCACCTTGCCTCCCGGCCCTCCTGGTGGTGGGTGATGGAGGAGGAGGCTCAGAATGCGCAGAAATTCACTGACTCCTAAGTGTGAGCAAACCTGAAAGGGGGTGGGGGGGGGGGGGGGGATGCCTGCTGGGCACAATGCAGATCCCAGGTATCAACATGGACTGCCAGGGAATTTGGGAAACGTTCAAATGTCTTACGGTTAGTATTCCAGTAACTGAAAAGATGAAGTTGTTGTTCTTCTTTCCTTTTTGCCTTTCTTTTTCCTATTAAAACAGCTACTTTGTGATGCCAGCTAACCTTCCAGATGCAAAACAATAATTTGAGGGCAAACAGTATTCAGTAGATAATGCATAAAGCCTAATGTTCCATGCTGCAGCATATGTTCTGCTGCCGTGTTATGTATATATTTTATAGTCTCATACAAATATATTGTTTGCCTACAGAAAAGCAAGCACAGAGTAGAAATTAAGTTTTCAGAAGAATTTCCCAGCTCCCATTTTGTGGCTCTTCTGAGAGCTGGTGCCCGGAGCTCACAGTGTGACGAGCTTCTCTATTTCATTACTCTCAGCTGAATCAGCGCCACATCCTGTATTCACAGTCCCATGCTTCTGCAGGAAAAAAAAACAAAAACAAGGATAGTCGTTAATTGGAATGAAATATTATGAGGTGTTGATTTTCTCTCCCAAAAACATTTTGTGCAGTCAGTGTTGGCTGTGATGGACAAACCTTCCAAAATCATGGGAGAAGAACAGCTTGTGCCAGGCAAAGAAATTTTAATTGCAGCAAAATGCAACAGAAGTTTGGGGTTACAGACAGCTGCAGCATTTTGCATTTTACAGGTACCTTATAGGAGAAGTATACACAAGGCAGCACATGGCATCTGCATATTTTACAGAACTTCAGCCTTCATGGGAATCATTACCTTATCCATTTGTAGTAGAGTTTGTCTGCATATGTTTAAGTTTTATGGCAAGAGCAGCTTGACGGTATCCAGCCGCTGTGGCTGAGTGAGCATTTCCATCTATCACCAAACCTCATCACCACAACCAAAAGGTGATTTCTCTCACTTCCTTATCCAGAGGAGTGTTGTGGGCAATTGGTGAGGAAGTCCTGGCCCTCTGCAGCATCCCCACCATCACCTGCCTGGCTGGCTGCCTCGACACCCTCTTCTGTGGACCTTCGCCCTCTAAGTAGTAACTGTCACTTCAGGTTTAAGTTTAGAGATGTGAGTTCTCATACTCCCAACGATATGCATTTAAGGATGGACAAAGCAGTTTTACTCAGGGGGTGATTTAGTTACGGTGCTCTGCAGTGATGGTCCCGTGGCCTTTGTGGAAGCAGCTCAGTGCTTATAACATTGTGTTATAGTCACCAGTGTATATCCCAATCCAATTTCAGGTTGGTGCATTCTGGCCCAGGAAAAGGCTCACCGCAGTCTGGGGTGGATTTGTCCTTTGCAACCCGTACCGGTACGAGGCAAGGGATCGAAACACATCTGTTCAGGACGGAGACAAGCAGAGACCTCTCACTGTGGACAAGGAGCATCGTGCAGGGCTGTCACAATTCTGCAGAGCTCATCACGGAAATCACAACGTGTGAGTAGCAGACACAGCATTGCTTCTTCACACGTCTTACTCTGTTTCCCAGCCAGCCCTAGCTTGTATGATATCTGCAGTCAGTGCTGCAAAACAAGGACACAGTCATTGTCATTCTCACACTTCATTTTGTTTTCCTCACATGGTCTTGGGGACAAGTCTGTAGTCAGTTGTGTTGGTCTGTGTCATGGAAAAGTAACTTCCAGAGGTTTGTCCAGAAACCCGCAGAAAAGAGCACTATTTTTGAGAGTGAGGAGACTTCTGATAGCCTTCCTGCAGAGGGAAGAGGCAAAGGAGGACAGACAGATTCATGGGCATGAACTGGTTATTTATTCACCTCTGCACACTTGAAAAGAGTGAAAAGAAATACAATCCAGATCAATAGCCGGACTGTGGCGACTGGTCATTTCCCTCCCTGAGCATGTCTTGTTTCTGCATTTCTCTACTTGCAAAATTAACAAATAAAAGTTAGTTAGCTGCAGACACTCTGGAATAATGCCCCTTGTGGTCTGGTAGCTGCCAGCCCAGAATGGGTCTGGGGCTTTTAGGCTACACCTTTTCCTTGAGCACCCCAAGGATTTACAAGTCATGTCACAGAATCATAGAATGACTTGGGTTGGAAGGGACCTCAAAACCCATTGTGTTCCAACCCCAATACCACGGGCAGGGCTGCCACCCACCAGATCAGGCCTTAAAAGCCTGTAAAAAGCCTTAGTTATCAAAGGAGTTCACAGGAAGAGAGAAGGAAAGAGAATTTGGGATGCGAACCTTTTTAATTTGGATCATGGTATGTTTCAGAGCTGAGGGAAGGATGCAGACTTTTGCTGCAGTTGCTATTATATACAATTATCTGGGCCTTTTTTCAATTACTATGACACTAATGAGGACTCCAGAGTGTCTTTGTGTTTGTCAGAATTCTGCAGGGATACCCTTTCAAGCTTCTAATTTTGTCATGCATTGTGCAACACATTCATTGAGTTTGGCTCTGTCACACAAGAATAGCTGTGACTGTCAAGGTTTGGGAGGAAGAAATGCCATCTTGAGCCATCTTCAGAAAGCTGCTTTGGGTCAGCACGTATGTTTGCACTGCTATAGGAAGACCGCAGTGACTAAGTATAAGAACTGACAACGGCCATGTTACTACCAAGCAGAATTGTAACCCTGTATGTAGACCACAGCTAACAAAACTCGCCTGGACCTTGCACAGCAGAACCACTTCAGTTAATTATCCAAATCTGCAGGTTTATCATTACAACATGATTAACTCAGTTCTACAGCAGCTTAGTCTCCACAAGATACTGTTGACATCAAATGTAAAATGCAAATATCTGCAGCCAAATTGAATTTGTTACTTTTAAGAGTAATACGGTCTGAATTTTGTTTCCTTGTTCAGCTTGCACATACAAAAGCCAGGAGTGCCGTTTGACCATCCATTACGAACATGGATTCTCCCTTACAACTGAGCCACAAGATGGTGCCTTCTCTAAGACAATTGCACAATACCCCTATGAAAAACTGAAAATGTCCTCAGACGATGGGATAAGGATGCTTTATTTAGACTTCGGAGGAAAAGATGGAGAAATTGTAAGTACTGCATTTAGCAGAGGGATGCACATTATCATCTCTTTGGCGTTCCCTAAGGCTGTGGGGGTGGAGCAGCATTCATAGGAGCAGGCCAGTATGGTTCCATTAGCAATATGTAGATGCCATGCTTCCAGTGCAGCATGATGATATGGCTTTAGAAAGAGACAATCTAGAAATAGAAAAAGGTAAAATAATGCAAGGAGAGATGAAAGATTACTTATATTTACGGAAATACTGTATCTCTGTATAGCCAGGTGTTAGAATGTTTATATGTATCCATTGCCCTTTTTAAATGATTGTGAGTAGAAGAACTGAAGAATGAGATGTTATTAATAATTTCAACACACGCATATGTAATTCATCTAATGTGACAAACTATGGTTTAGACACTTCAACATCTAATTGTGGGAACAAAAGGGGACTACAGATGTAGTGCAAACCATCTGCTTAACCCTTGAAGTTAGCTGTCACATCACCTAAAAATGTTTATTCCTACAAACAGTTTACATACCATAAATCATGTGTGCAAATATGTTTTTTTTTCTAGCCAAATCTTCTAGTGGTTCTTGAGCATATTGTTTGCTCAATTCTTTATATCACCTTTGGTAATATACATTCTGTAAAGTGCTTATTCTCGGCCTGTTGGAGCAGCCATGCACAGTCATGTCATGGTACAATGTTTTGGCTTCAGCAGCGATCAGGAGCAGGTACATAGGGAAAAGTATGAGGACAAGGTATTGGACACAGCAGTCACACCACCACCCCTAGTCAGAAACAGAGTCTGAAAACATGGAGGGTTTGAAACTCTTAGAAAAGGGCTTACAGCACTGGAGTCAGTATTAGCTGCTCCCCCAGGTGGATGTAAGCCCAGGGGCACACCGGTTTCATCTGCTCTCAACATGCTTCTTATTTCCTTAGTGACTTAAATATTTGCAGCTGCATGCAAAGAAAGAACAGTATGTTGTAATAAAGGGTTGTTATTAATAGAAGTCTGTTGAAAATACCAAACAGCAGTTAATGTAGTAAACGCTTCATAAATTACTGGTTGCTTGAGCCATAATCTAGTCTAATTATTTTCAACTTGATTTCTTCCTTTAATTTCAGCAACTGGACCTTCATTCCTGTCCAAAACCAATTGTGTTCATCATTCATTCCTTCCTGTCGGCTAAGATTACAAGACTTGGTTTGGTGGCATAAATGGGATACACACATCTCTTTCTTCAAAGAAAAGTGGTGCAACCACGCTCATTTGAAGTACAGTCATCATTGGCAACATGTATCAGTGAGCAGCCTGCACCAGACTGGGGTTCTATCCCAGTCCTTGGTCATTTCTGTCAACCTTTCAAGGCCAAATAATGATCAGCTGAAGAGGTGGCATGACGAGGAAAACAATGTAAATAGTGGGATTTTAAAATCCCTTATCAGACAGTAAAAGAGTGTAGTACCATATGTGTAAATATTTCAGAATAATAAATTGTGCTTATTTCAATGTACTGGCTAATACAGAATAAGTAAAGGGCTAAGCAGAAAGGAGTGGGCATTGGCTGTGATGCAAACTCAAGGTTCTTTGAGTGGAAGTTCTATAAACAAGATTGTCCCAACACCTAGAAGTCACGTGTTGGTTCTTCTAACCTTTACACCACTTGCAGAGTTTCTTGTGAGAAGCCATCAGAACACGTTGCTGCATACCCAGCAGAGCATGCAGACATAACTCTGTGAGTAGTGTGCTCCAAAGCAATACTGAGGTGGTCAGTGACCAGCTGCACAGTCCCTGCTGAGGGGTGATTTCAAGTTAAATGATAGAGACATCTTGTGTACATTCCTAGCAATGGATCCGATGCAGCAGTACCTGTAGCGATGGCAGCAGGGCATAGGCAGGAGGGGAGCATCCTCTGTATGGACACACCGGATGTGCTTTCCTAGTGGCTTTCCAGATGATCCCAATGACCTGGAGCTTCGTCTGCCTGGGTTCCCAAGCTCAGGCAAGAGATAGCCGAATCACTGGGACATGTGACCTGAGCTCCTGCCAGCACATTTCCACTTTAGAGTTTTCCAGCAGGAAGCCAGGCTAGGTCATACTAGGAGCTTCCCATCCTCCTGCTCCAACTTTGTCAACCCCTCAGCTCTACCAGGTCTGGTTGTATGGTCTTGATTTTGCATATTTGCAAGGAGGAAGACTTTCTTTTGCAGGAAAGTTGCTTTTCTTTGTGAGACTTTGTGTTCAGCTTGGTCCTGGAACTACTCAATTGGCTTCGTGTAGTTGGGTGGGAATAGAAACAGAACAGGGACTGCATTTACGTTGTTCTTAAATTGTCAACAGAACAGCTTCATGTTGAGTTGGTTTTTGTTTGCTTTTAGAATTTTGCCCTGAATTCACACTTTGAAGGACAGGAATTATCTAGGAAGTAATCAGAAGTTGCAGAAATTTGCTTGTCATACTACATCTATTTTATTTTTCAGAAAGCCAATGAGTTTCAGTGTAACATCACTTGGCTGGCAAAGAAGACAACTGAAAACACAGTTTGGTTCCATGTTGCTTTTAAGCTAAGTCTTGAGATTTAAACGTCATAGTGCTTATCACAGGGTAGGAATTAGATTGTGATGGTTTCCATAGGTATCTTAACCATGAAAGCTAATTGAAAACTTAAGATGATGGGCTGAATTTGCACATAGTGAAAACAGCTGCTTCAGAACAACAGCTACATTGACATTTGGAACAGCAGCCCTGCTCCCAGTGCCTCTCTCCAGTGAAAAGTCTGAAGGTGACTTACCTATCTGTGAACTTTGTTTTTACTGTCATGGTACGTGCACTTAAAAATTAATGCCTTGTGTGAAGTCACATGCTAGGAGCTATGTTGCATAACTTACCAGTAATTTCCAAATGCACATTTCTTGCTTTGCTACTGCTGCCGTCCGCATCTCTCTCCGCAGCAGTTATTTGGGTCTCCTTTGCTTGGAAGCTTCTGGAATAGCATCTTCTGAGAAGCTGTGAGCAGTCGGTACGCTGCAGGCTGGGGTTTTGGATATGAACTCGGATCACATTGTCAAGTAAATTGTTGTGTGATGATTTTAAAAGGTCATTCAGGACACCGTTTGCAAAGTGTTTCATTGCTGTTTCAGAACATAACTTAAAAATTTGGACACAGGCTCCTGTAAAGTTCCATAGGTTAGAGCGAGAACTTGCATTCTGTGGGATAGGTTAAATGCATATTTAAACTGTACTGCACTATTTCCTTATTCCTTTAACATTTACAGATCACTGGAATGTTATACTTAACATGTACGTGCATTGTAAATATTTCAAATTCCTATATTAGTACCAACAATGAAATTACACAATATGTAATCTAAGGTGCTCAGTACTATATGAAGTATAAGTGAATAACTAAACAGTTTGCAAAGAAAGTTCCTATTATATATATTTATAGAAAAATAATGATAATTACAGATGCTATTTCTTCATTTTCAGATTTTGGACTGATTCATATTTGGATGGGATAGATAAATGAAATACGGACTTACTCCACATTTATAAGAGTATAGTGAATATTTATATTTTAGAGGAAAAGAATATATTTAATAAAGTCATTTATTGGATATTTTGTGAGGTGAGCTTACTTCTTACCCAAACAAGCTGTGTAGAAGGCTGTCCTTTGGTTTGGGGCTGGGGAAAAGATGTTCTAAATCTCAGCTGTTCTAAGCTCAGTAACCTGAAAGAACTATTCATTGCATAGTAATTTCAACAGTGTGAATGCAGTGTCAGCGGCACATTGCTTATACTTAACTGGGCTGTTACAGAAGTCATGAAAGACTTCTGCTCAACCCCTTGCATTCAAGGAGCAAGGCCAACACATGCCTTGCCTAATTCTTAGGGATGGCTATGGAAAAAAAGAACATTTTCCTTACCTTCTGTATTAATTCTTAACCTAGTGGCTCAGAAAGCCAGCTGTGGGGCTGTAAGCTTGTTCTGCCGGTGTTACCCGAGGCGTAGCACAGCAGCCTCACAGAAATCCTAAAATGGGGTCCTTCTGGAGTTTCACCTTTTTTCCAAAATAAAGTCTTTATAGAAGCTTCACCATTAGAAATACTTGGATACGTACTGAAACATACATGCTACTGGGAAACTGTGATATAAGGTGCTAGTTAAAAAATAAATGAAAATAAAGCTGATCTGCTTCTGGTCAGGGAAGCGTACTGGTGTTTCTGAAGAGTCCTGCTCTTTACCTAGAACCAGCATCTCTCCTCAGGTACTTTATAAATCAGAAACAACTCTGAATGCACTTCCAAGCAAATTGCTGCAGTGAGCATCATTAGACTTTGCCTTCACCAAGTAACAAAATGAGTGTTTTCTTTTTTGAGAAGTAAATAGCCCTTCTTCCCACAGGCCATGGAGCTCACTGCAGCCCGCTTTTCACATCCCAAGGTGCAGCTGACTGCAAGTGCAGGTTGCTCAGATTTAACTGCAGCACAAGGACATGGA
This sequence comes from Pavo muticus, assembly GCA_016647715.1. Taxonomy (NCBI): domain Eukaryota; kingdom Metazoa; phylum Chordata; class Aves; order Galliformes; family Phasianidae; genus Pavo; species Pavo muticus. The sequence continues at coordinate 1,470,199 of JACDJE010000031.1, forward strand.
GCAGGACCAGAGAAGGGCCACAAAGATGATCACAGGGCTGGAGCACCTCCCCTGTGAGGACAGGCTGAGAGAACTGGGGATCTTCAGCCTGAAGAAGGCTCCAGAGGGACCACATAGTGGCCTTCCAGTACCTGGAGGGCTCCTACAGGAAAGCTGGGGAGGAACTTTTTAGAAGGGTATGGAGCAACATGATGAGGGGAAATGGCTTAAAAATGGAAGAGGGTACATTTAGAGTACATATTAGGAAGAAATTCTTTACTGTGAGTGCGGTGAGACACTGGAACAGGTTGCCCAGTGAGGCTGTGGATGCCCTAGAAGAGTTCAAGGCCAGGCTGGATGGGGCTTTGAGCAACCTGGTCTAGAGGGAGGTGTCCCTGCCTATAGCAGGGAGTTGGAACTAGATGATCTTAATGGTCCCTTCCAACCCAAACCATTCTGTGATTTATGATTTCCATCTGCAAAGAGAATTCTCAGTGTTCTTTTAGCCATGTTTAAAAGCTAATTAGAGCTGCTTTGGTTTACCTCAAAGCACTCCAGATTGTTACACTATTGTTGATTTGTAAGTTTGTTTTGGGTTTTTTTGTTTGTTTGTTTTTGGGTGTTTTTTTATAAGAGGCAAACAGAAGTTTCTAACTAGCCATCTAGTGGGGCGGTTTTACCATAAAATAACAAAAATATAAAGTAATTGGTAATTGTATCCAAAGTGGACACTTGGATTTTAACAGGAGGTTACAGTAGCAGAATTTCAGGAAACTCTCATTTTGCTTGATAGAAGCGACCCCCTCAATTGAAGTTTCAAATTCAACTGTGAAGGAAAGTCTCCACCTCACGTGAGCACATCAGTGCCATTCCATATCGGACAGCCATTCAGTTTACTTCATCAGAAGTTCTGTGCTTGTTTTCTAATGCCTGTCATTACTTATACAACTCCCAAGAAAGAACTGAAGAGTTTGTTAGGTAAGCAATCATCTCACCATCACCATATCAGAGTTGTTTTACCCTGCTCTTGTGTAAGCACATAGCATGGTTGTAGATGGACCCTACTGTATGTTGATGACTTACATTCTGATGTGCAGAAACATGACAGCAAACACCCAGTCTTATGCAGCAAAGTGTGCATAGGTGAGACTACATTCCGGGTTCCTCTTCCACAAACAGTTTTGAAGTTCAGAGGCATAGTGACATTACATTCCATATCACAAAAGTTACTGCATAGCAGCCGAGCCACAGGAACTCTTAAATGTGGGGATTAAAAAGTATGATACATGCAAAATAGTTCGTTTTTGCACTGTTATTGTAGGCCAGGACAAATGAGTTTGTGTACTTTTGGTAGGCTAAGAGCATGCACAAGGACAGTTACCACCGCTCAAATGGGGCACAGGGAGTTATTAAACCATCATTATGAACTAGCTATAAACAAAACAAAATAACAACATAATAATGAAGTGAAAATGAGACATGGGCAGCGCTGTATTAGTTTAGTACTGGAATCATGCAAACAAGTGATCCATCAAACTGCTCAGAGTTCCCTAACTGCCTTCCTGTTGATTGTTTCAGGCCGGCCTTGAGTCTACAGAATTAATTTAAACAATTAACTGCTGAGTTCTACTTGCTCATGAAGTGAGGTAGCACATAAAGCCAGGGCTCAGTGTGTACGCTATAGAGAGGTAAGGGAGGAATGAGGGGAAAGAAATTCTGTTCTGAACTGTTTCTAAGAATCGTTAGCAAGACTACAGATGAAATTTTACCAGAAATTCAGGCTGTAGTCCTTCTCTTCATGCACCTTCCGTGGGACCTTTCATCAAATTCCAAAAGATGTGCTTTTTTTTTTTCCTTATATTACAAAACTGAGAGATAATTGTGATTCAAATTCTAATTGTTTTCAGTTGCAGGATAGGAACTGTTGCCAGCTACAGTATAAAATGTCAAAGGTCCACGCTGTAAACAGTTTTATTCAGTATATACAGCAGCAAGTAGTAATAAATAGAACAGAGGTCTTTGTGCAAAAGGTAAAACAAAGCGGTCCCCTTATTAAAATTAGATCCAACATTTTTTGTTTTAATTCACAGTAAAAATACGCTCATTGAAAAACATACAGAGCTTCATAAAAAACAAGCCAAGCTGTATTCCTCTTAATAATAAAACATAATAAATACGCATATAAAATAAAACCTCTCTCATTTGATTTAAGAAATTAAATCTTTCAGTATAAAATGTTTCAAAAGATCTACGACTATGTTATTACACCGACCAAGTTCTTCTGGTGCTTGAGTACACGGTTGCATGTGTTACTCAGTATAATGTTTTTCCTGCAGTCAGAAGTGCTGTGTCTCTGCAGTTTCTACTTGCCAGTTTTCTCCAGAACCCATTCAATCACCTGGGGAAAAGAAATGAGAAAATTATTCCCATAACTCTTGTTCTGAAGTTGCTTTCAAGAATATCTGACAGACATTATCAATTCTTCTGAATGGGATTTAGAAGGTAATCCTCCCAAAGGAGAAAGAGTTGTTAATAAACTGAGAAGAGTTGCCCAAAAGTTGTATTTAATTCTACAGAACTCACTGCCTTTAGAAAAAGGCGTTTTGAGATCCTGTGAATGAGTAACTTCACCCCACATTGTACATTCTTTCCATGTATTCCGTAATACAGGGTGAGGTGGTCAGCAGACAAGATGCTGCTGGCAAAGAAGTTGGAATGTCCGTGCACAAACCCAGCCTCTGGTCTCCCCAGACAAAGACCAGAGTGAGAAACAGTGTGCTAGCACAATATACCTGTTCAACAACAAACACCAAACCCACTTTGTTTTTGAAACCTGTGATCTGTAGAAAATATTTCACAAGAGAACACAGCACAGAACACAACACTGCCCTGGCAGAATAAAACCCTGTGAGGATCTAGCAGTTGTACTCAAGAGCTCGAGGGAAGTTTATTTAGTTAACTAACTCAGGTCAAATCCATACATTTAATTACGATTTTGAAAACAGTACTGTAAAAACGCAAAGCTTTACCTTCTCCCCTCCCCTTTATTTTTTTTTAATTACGGAGTAGATTCAGCATGCTTTCTGAAATCTAAAACAAAGTTGCTTTGCTCTGTGCTGCTGCTCTTAGAAGCCACAGAAAGAAGAATTCCCCCAATGATCCACACTTCTCCCAAATGAAGAACATTTTCATACGTATTTTTCTCAGTCGTTACTTTGACATATCAGGTAGGCAGTATTCCAGGTATAGCTATAAAAATCATGAATGTATGCAACTGGAAATTTTGCCCTGGGACTAATGACTGGGAGTTTTTGTGGGATCAGAACGCAAAACAAGATCCACAGCCAAAGGAATGAATGCTTCTCCTCATCTCCTAAAGCTGCGGACCAAACTGTCCCATACTCTAGCCTAGCCTAGTTAATAGAAATGAACACACAAATCAAGCAAATACTCTTACCTGCTTAGCATTGTTACTTGCTGTTTTCTTCATTTCATCAAGAAGTCCTCTAGAAGTTTTAAGATCCTAAATATTAAAGCACAAAGCCAAAGATATTAGGATGCTCATATTCTCGTTATTAATGAATGATAGCATTCAAGTCCCTGTTATATCAAGAAACCTAACCTGTGGCACTAAGCCATTCTTAAAGCAAGCACATAACATTGTCTGAAGTAAAACTGAGAACATTTATTTACTTCTTGACTCCCAAGGAAAACAGTATCTACAATATCATGCTTCTGAAGCATGCAGAACAAAGTCGTACAGACCTGGGGCTGCAAGACAGCTCAGAAGAATAAAATCCTGCCACAACTGTGACTAAAGAACAGGATCACTGCAGCCTTCTTTTGCTCTTCACTCGCAAATGGAACCACGAACCCACCTGAATTCACTCATGCATTACATGGTGCTGCCAAGTCAGTATGTGTTAGGTAGTTGCACACATTTGCAGTGCGTTGACAAGAATTTCCATGAACACATGAGAGAACTGGATTTTCAGTGAATTGCATAAGCTACCTATTTACCCAGTAACCTTAGAACGAGGGAGAAGCTGAGCTGTCTGGTGAAGGACAAAGATTACTCAGCATGACGTTTACTGAAATATTTCTTTATTTGTAATCAGTGTTCTGTGTATCCTGACCAGCATGCCATCTTCATTCTGACAGAAGAAATGTGGTCCATATTCTACAGTTTTATACGAGCAAAGGGTGGTTTTCACTAATAGCTGCAATCACAGTTTGGGAAATACGCATAAGGGCAAATGCATAAGTTAGACTTATATGGCTCACTATATCAGACCAAGGCACTAGAGTACTTAGGACAGCACTAAATTGATCATAAATTTGGAGACAACATTATCTTGAGATATCGCTACGATAATCCCAGTATGAAACGTAAAACAAACTGCAGGACAACAAAGGACGCTAACGTGACTACATCTACATCTTTAGATGATTAATATCTAGTCTTTAAATGATAAATATGTGTAAGTTAGCGTACGCTACACAGGTCCATACAGCAATGTGAACATAATGTGATTTGCATTCATCTGACACTCATTCCCAAGGGACTTGCAAAGCGAACAAGAAAGTGAAACACCGTAGTCTTCAAACAAAACTGCTGTAAGAAAGTTGCCTTACTACTTACTTCTCTGTCCCATAACTTTGTGGTTTTTTCCCCTGTGGCTTCTCACCTAGTGTCTCCCAGATTTGCTATACTTCCATAAAGCTGAGAGCAATTCTACTTACCATGAGTATCACCTCAGATTCTGTGACCGGGAACTTCATTTACACCTTGAGAACAGCCATACCTTACAATGGCCCACACATGATCCCATATGCTAGACTTATTGAAGTAAGATGGATTAGGAGAAACTGAATTCATGAGCATTTCTTTGCTCATTAAAATAACGATAGTTATGGCTGGAAGATAGCCACAGGGGTAAGGAAAAGAATATAGTATAAGCACAACCCTGCCTAAGAGACTATTGCTTTAACACATTATCTAACTCTTCATAAAAGACTGCTGCTCTGTAAGGTTTGAAAACAAACAAAACAACAACCACCAAAATATATTCAAAGACCAAAGCTTTATCCATGTTCTACACGTATAGATGACACAGCACTAAGAATATTAGCACAATCAAACTTGAATACATCCATCCCAAGGTGTATTCAGGAACAGACTCATTCAACTAAGCACAGAGAACTGTAAGAAAACGCTTCCTGGTTACCTTTAAGTAAAACTTTGATATCTCAAATAGACGCTGGCTGCATGATGCAAAGCACTTGTGGTCCTCAGCAATTCCATGTTTTTGTAGAGTCTTGGCTACCACCTCCTTCAGCATCTAGGAAATAATAGAAACACACTCAAAAGTTCATCCCAATTAGTGGCATGAAAAAATGTCCAAGGAAAAATAAGTCACACTTGTTCTTTTTCATTCTTCCCAACAAAGATGGAGACGCAACAGTTGTAGTACAGTGGGAAGGCTGAAAGACATTAGGAAAAAATTCTTCACAGAGGGAGTGGTAATGCACTGGCACAAGGAGTGGTAATGCACTGGCACAGGCCGCCCTGGGAGGTGGGAGAGTCGCCGTCCCTGGAGGTGTTCAAGAAATGCATAGATGTGGCACTGAAGGACATGGTTAGTGGTATGGTGGTGATGGGTTGGCAGTTGGACTGGATGATCTTAGTGGCCTTTTCCAACCTTAATGATTCTATGACTCAATGAAACTTAAAGAAACTAACAAAAAACTACCCTAATCTTTTTTGCTCTTGCCTCTGCCGTTAATGCACTGGACAAATGCCATCAACACACTGACCAAAGTTGGACAGAGTTCTTTAACAATGTATTTCTATTTCCTTCATCTTAAAAATTAATGGAATGCTTACATGTTAAAGCAACGTAGAGAATCAGGGAATACTCACATGGGACTTCAAAGGCAAAAAAATATATATATTGACTTTCGGTCTGAATGAGTCACAATTTACACTTACTCAAGTCATCTTGACTTGCCTTTGACACTGTAACAACTACATTCAAGCAGTCCTCTCTGGTACCAAGGGATTCACTTAAATAATCATCGCCAAGTCAGAAAGTTCTCTGGGCTGTATTTTATAAGTGGCATTCCCAATATATACAGCTATTAATAAAACATTATTACACCAAAGTATTTAAATGTTAACTCTGTTAATGGACTTGTACAACTACTCTCTATTCCCTGAATAGTCCATTCTTTCACAATGGCTCCCATCTTCCCAGTACAGATATTTCTTTGTTGGCTTTGGATTTTATATTCATTTTCTACATTTCTTAACTCCTAATCATTGATATCTATTGCCACCTTTTTTACTCCTATTTGCTACTTCTCTTAACCTTAATTCTTTGGGCAAGGCTTAACACAGATTTTTACTCCTCACTTTTGGAATGTTCTCTTCAGCGCCTTCAGGATTCTGTTATAGAAGTAAACAGAACCAAATTTAGTAGTAACAAATAGAGAGAAATTCACAGTTCACATTAAAATCATAGAAACATAGAGTGGCCTGGGTTGAAAAGGACCACAATGATCATCTAGTTTCAACCCCCCTGCTATGTGCAGGGTCGCCAACCGCTAGACCAGGCTGCCCAGAGCCACATCCAGCCTGGCCTTGAATGCCTCCAGGGATGGGGCATCCACAACCTCCTTGGGCAACCTGTTCCAGCGTGTCACCGCCCTCTGTGTGAAAAACTTCCTCCTAACACCTGACCTAAACCTCCCGTCTTTGTTTAAAAACACTCCCCCTTGTCCTGTCACTATCCACTCAAGTCACAAAGAAAGAAATTAAACCTTTTTTTTTTTTTTTTAATTCCCAAAGCAAGGAAAATAAACTCTTACCCTTGTATGTTTCTGAGATCTTGATTCCTTAACTGGCTTTGAAGTCTCAGATTCTGTTGCACTTACGCAGCTTGCTGAGCCAGCCCTCGTGGCTGCTTTGTGGGGCTGACCGGACTGTTTCAACACCATTGAAGTTAAAGAAACCGATCTTTCAGAGCGCTTCCTGGTTACAACCAGTGCATTATGACTCCCACTTCCCCCACTTGCCTGGGAGAGGAGAGAGTCTGTACTCTCTGATTTCGTTAGCCTGGAGAGAAAAAAAAAAAAAAGAGAGACAAAAAAACTTTTTATTTTTGTAATGAGTATTCTGGTGGCTTTGTTTCTGCTATAGAGGCTGCTGTATAATTGCTAGGATCACTACACATTCTTACAAAGAGCATCACAAACAAGATAACTAAGAAGAGAAATTCTTCTTGGATACAGACACTGTCTAGAGAGCTGGAAGAGCTGAGCTTCTGGTCTTCAGTCTCAGGATAAAATAAAACTTCTTGAAACTGCCTAATTTCTCTTGCCCCTGTAGGACTGTCACAACTGATCTACAGGAACTAAGACATGACAATACTACTGGGACAGTGTAATGCTTGATTCTTTAACATTAGTAAAATTAGAGCATTAGTAACTCTGAAACTCCGATTCTATCATGTGCTAAGCACAAGCACATCACTTCTAACTATTCAGTAAGCTGCAAAATCTACAGATAGCCCCAAAATCATCTCCTTGTTAAAAAGGCTCACTGTAGCACAGCTGTGACCAGGCTGCAAGGGGTATTAACAGGAGTGAAGGGAAAGTGACCATTGCAACACAAAGTAAATTCAGTAGCGCTACATGGCAGTTACTTGCATCTTCAGAGCAAAGACAAGGTACAAAAAGAAGTCTATAAATAACAATTTCAGAAAAGATTTTAATAAAGCCGACAACTTAATGAGTTTGGATTTTGGTGGGTCACCTCGTACCAAAAGTCCTTTGGATTAGGAATTCAATTACAGAGTAGAGTGCTTGGCTTTCTAAACCTATAGTTGTTTATCTGTACTGCAACAGCACTGACAGCTTTGTTTAGGACAGAAACTATCTGTTGTCTTTATAAAGGCACTGCAGACTTTGCAAGATACAATCAGAGGTCTCTTAAACAAAAAGTGCCTCTGCTGCATGGCCTAGATTAATTTAATGCTATCAATAGGAGTCCACGCTTTAGAAAAACTGAACTTATAAAAGACGACCACAAACAATTGTCTAGATAGCTGCAGTAAGAAACATTTCAAGGTGAAAGAAAAGACGCATTTCGGGAGAAATGACTGAAATATTTCATGTCAAGATGTATTTTATTCAGTGCATTACCTTTTCTTGGGATGAAAGCAATCCAAGTCTTTCGATCTGCGTTTTAGCCTCAGTACCTCTGTTCTGAATTCACTCTGTAAAGACTCTCCATCGGGGACGCTTCCAGGCTCCGACAAGACGGCAGGAGATGGCAGGGGGCTCAGGACAGCCGGCAGAGGGCTCAAGACGACCGGCAGAGGGCAGCACTCCTTGGTGCAAGTGGTCTGAGTTTCATAGCGAATAAGACGAGCTTGAAGTTCAGCATATCCCAAGTCTCTCTCTAAAGCTTTCCTGTTATCTAGACAGTATCTACAGTTTAAATTTGAGAGAAATCTGTGAGACAGTCCCTGCTTTTTTACAGTTAGAAAAAAGAAAAGAACAACTTCTGCCTATAATATAACCTCCAGCATCTTTTTTGTTTGGACTGATGTACTGTTCTGAAAGATATCTCAAAATGGCCCCACAAATTAATAAACACCTGATGGATTTATTTATATTATGTGTAAGTCTATACTATATTTAAGACTAACTCCGATATATAAGCTGCATTATGTACTAATTATTTGTATGTCTCTACCTTATGCTCTTGCAAATAAGATTTCTGTGGACATTAACAGGATGTTTTTCCTTGAAGTAAATGAAGTAAGTAATGAATTATGATGCTGACAATGGATTTTTTCTCCTTATAGTCAGCACTCTGTTACATGTGGATTATCAGCCTGTACTTAACAGATGCTACCTCTATTAATGTAGAGTGATGCTCCAGTAAAGCAGTGAAGAGGAAAGCTGTAAAACCAAATATATGAAGAACCCATCACACCGTAACAGATACAGCATCTTCCAGACCTCAGACCTTGCAAGCATCCACTGAAACTTTGAGACCCAGATAATAATGGGATAATACATATAAAATGATACACACTAACATGATACTCCAGGAATCCCAAAATGCAACAATACTGACATAATTTTAGTCATGTTCTACCAGAAACCACGCTGCTGTAGAGCTGCACAAAGTGGGTGTAAGTATGAGGAGGACAGCGCATGGCGAGTGTTATAAGGGCTGTATAGTGGAGACTCTTTGCTAATTGCACTATTTGGAAGCATAACATTTAGCAAGATAAGCACCAGTATACGAGAGATTCATATTTTTGAAATGCTAACAGGCCAAAACATCACTGAATGAGCACGAACGGCCCCAGCCCTTCAGTTTCTTCATGATTAGGAGGAACAAGGGGTTTAACCCGCATTCTGAGCGATGCGAGTTGTCTCAGCCCACTCTCCAAAGCAGGCAGTAATGTTTTCTATTCTCAGGAACTGTAGACAATTCTTTACTTTTATCTCCTCACACAGGGTCACATTGAATTGCTAGATCCGATTCCTCTTTTTTCAGAGTGCTTTCATATTCAGGGAGAAATTCACTTTTCTAATAGCAGAGCATTGAATCCATTTCTACAGCTGATTAAGACTTTCCATTAGAAATAAATTCATTATCTGATAAGAATAAGTTCTCTTAACTCACAAATTTCAAGGTATTTAATTTTCCTTATTTATATTCCAAGTCCCCTGAGTAATCAAATCCCCTACAAAGCTAAAAATGTTTTTATCTTTAGAAGTTAAATTACCATTTTACTCGCTCTTCTTTACCTGCAATTACTTCCTCTTTGCAACACGGGATCCAAGAGCTGGCACAGGTTCACTACACTAGAAATTTGATTTAATCATAACTGCTTCTCCTGGTTTTGTTGACAAAACTCTACTTCCAAATAAAAATACAGCAGCTATGCAGATGGAAACAAATCACAACTGCACATTACAAAATGTAACTGCTCCAGATACCATAACGGCTGCTTACGAGGGTAGATAGTGATAGCACAAGGGGGAATGGTTTCAAACTGAGACAGGGGAGGTTTAGGTTAGATATCAGGAGGAAGTTTTTCACAGAGGGTGGTGACACACTAGAACAGGTTGCCCAAGGAGGTTGCGGATGCCCCATCCCTGGAGGCATTCAAGGCTAGGCTGGATGTGGCTCTGGGCAGCCTGGTCTAGTGGTTGGCGACCCTGCACATAGCAGGGGGGTTGAAACTAGATGATCATTGTGGTCCTTTCCAACCCAGGCCATTCTATGATTCTATGACCATATGCTCCCTCTGGTACTCCTAGAAGGATCTATTCTGCTTGTACAGCTCCATATTCTTCCCTTTCATGCTAGTTTCCACCACCTCACTCTACTGCCTCCATCCCTTATTCCCAGCACATTCCATCCTCCCTCCTCCCTCTGTGGTCTCTGCCCATCATTTCTCCTATGACACGAGGCAGTACAAGCTGTGCCTAATTTGAATCCTCACACGCTCCCTGCACAGGTCAAACAGGTCAGCAAGTGTTGCAAAGCCAATGGCCAAATGCTTTCCTCCTACAGCTGGGAGGATTAATTTCTCCTGTCTACCAAATTGCCTCTTTGTGCCTTTTGTTAATCTAAGAAAGCTAACAGGCTCATGAGTTACCACTCAGAAGAATATACCACATATTCAGAGTAGACTTAACTAAATTGTGCGTGAAGTTGATAGGAAAAAATAACAGTAGTATAATTAGTCATATGGTAATGATTTTAAAATGGAGTTTTAGAGGAGGAGGCAGAAATTTACATGGACACCAACCTTGGTATCCACTCGGTACCCACTGCATTTCCGCATCTATACAATACACTGTGTTAAGGCAGTTGTCCACACAGAGGAGTTATACTGAACCTTCTCCTTTAGTGTTTGTGTGTGTCATTTTCCTTTTCTCATCAATGAGGATATGCACAGTTTTCTAAAAAATTTTTAAACAGCCACATCACATGAAGCACATCCACCTGAAGCTGTGGTCAGTAACAAATGGTGGCTGTCTGGGACTCGGTGCAGTCCTGACCATATTAATTCTTCTGCAGATTCTTACAAGTGACACTTGCACGCTGGTGCTGTGTTCAGATTGCCTGCAGATACAGATGCCTTCACAGTAAGTCTCATACACCTTATGACTGTTAGTCTGAAAGTGCCTACAATTGAACTTGGAAGTAGAAATAACTTACAAAGCTTTCTCTGTGCTATTTGAGTGACTTGATAAGCATTAATGAGCCCTCTTGCCCTTGCCAGATCCAATTCTGAATTCAAGTTTTCAGAAACACTAAAAATAAACAGCAGTAGAACTTAGGAGAAAAGAACCAACCTCCACTTTCCTAAATTACCATCAAGGTAGGTGTACTGAATTAAACTAAGGAATAAAATAAAGATAAGAAAGCAAGAGGTGGCACGTGCAAAGTTATCCCACCTAAGGGAAAGCATACAAAGTTTTCCTTAATTATGTTCATATTGCTTGAAATGTTTCTACTTACATCTGCCTGGAAGCTGAAAAATAGAGGACAGAAGTGAGATCACTTACTCGATTCCATGATAATGGCATCCAGCTGCTTCTTCAAAAGGCAGACCTCTCAGCTTCCGAGGAGAAAGCTCGGGTGTCAAAAAGAATGCATTTTCACTGGAAGGAAATAAGTATGTGTATATATATTACCTACTTTAAAAAGTAGTATAGCATCAATTTTAGAAGCAGCCAGAATAAATTATACTTCCAGAAGTCAAAATAAGTGCCTTGACAGAGGAAGACTAAAACAGGATATCTTGTGGCTCATTAAGCCCGTGAGACAGAGCATCAGTGGGAAATTAAATCTTCGTTGAACTAAAAATTTAAGCTCAACTAACTACTGTCTACTATTATTATTAATTATTAAGCTATTATTATTATTACACAACCTCTTAGATGTTTTTACCAGTTTAGAGGTCACTGCCCCAAATAATTTTTCAATAAATCCAGGCAATTATCACATTTCACAACAGGGCACCTGAGTAGTAGGAATGTAGAACAAATCTTTGTAGTGAAAAGAACTATTAACTTCTTTCCCACGTATGGAATGAAAATATTTTATAATACAGCCAAAATCCTAAATCATAGGCACTCGTTAGCTAAGAACTCTGTAGGAGATTCAGTCTTCACACTATATCTTCCACCTTGCTTGAGTTATCTGTTCAGAACATGTTTAAGTTTCAAAACTCCAGTAAGTATTTTACAGATGTTTTCTAAACTCACAGGGCCTTAGGGGTTGGAAGGGACCTCGGGGGATATCAGTCCAACCCTCCTGCTAAAGCAGGTTCCCTGAAGTAGGCTGTAACCTTCCCTCTCACAAGCCCTTTTAATTTATTACACATAATGAAGTTAAAAAATGTATCTAGGGCAGTATCCAATGATTCCATTATATGTACTCTTATTCAACATTAAAAAGGTCAACAGCAGTAACTGGAAAGATATTCTTGGTTATCTAGTAGTTTTTGATGTACCACATAAATACTAGAGGCTCTGATTCTACAGACACCTTCTGACTGGATAGGCTGGCCTTAGTCTAACAGATGGTTAAACTCTGAAAAGTACTCCATTAACTCATCATATTAATCTTGCTGCTGACATGGGAGTGGTTACTGCACTAATACTTAACAGCAGTCACACTAACAATGAATTCTTGCAAAGTAGTCAAAGTAGACAAGCGTTCTTTAAGGAGCACTTTACCAGTTAAGAATATTGATAGGAATGCTGGGTCAGCATGTCAAGAGACACAAATAAATAGATTCAGCTATCGTCCTTTTTATTTTAATGAGTATTCTTCCTACATAATCTCTCCCTGACTGAATGAAAGAAATCACACCCATAAAACTGAAGTTCTGCCAGAGTCACTCCTGCTGTGCTAGAAATATTAGTTTGGGAAATAGGAATGTATAGTGGCAGTAGTTTGTAGGACAGCCATGGCAAAATCCAGTGGCACATTTATGCACATCAGGCACTTACTGCATTATTTAAATGCATACCACAAACATTATCCTTATGTTGGCCACTTCAGACTCAAAGAAATAAACTGCAAGGCCGCCATAATTGTTGATTGCACTGGTAGGCATGCGATGCAAGGATACACAAGCTACAAACTCAAACTCCGATTCCATCACCTGATTTTTACTCACATTTTATCACTTCATCATTACACACATTCCTCACATCAATTCTGAGTATGGGCTGCAGACTTCAATACGCTGATATCATACCGTTTGGGAATATGCAGTGGCTGAAGGTCACCAACTGGCAGCCCTTCTGGTGTGAAGTATTTTAGTAACTCCTTAGCATCGAGTGACGTCAGTGACTCCCGCTGGCTATCTTTATGCCCAAGCAATTGCTCAGATGAACGTGCAAGCAGAGAGGCTCTAGGGGAAAAAAATAAAATAATAATAAAAAACCCTCAACTAAGAAAATATTTTTTGTGAAGTTATTTTGTTCCAGTAAAAAAAAAAAAAAACACAACAAAACCACTGCTAGCCTGGAGCAATTAAACACAGATTTTATACCTTAGTTATGAAGTACAACACGAGAAGTATATTATTCATCCCTTTTTTCCATTTCTGGATCTCAAAGATCAGAATTTAATTCCCATTAAAAAAGAGACATACAATATGCAGCACAGGAATCATAAAGACACTACTGCATACAACTCCCCACTTCATTTTTGATGTCTTCAATCAAGTTTAGCAAAACTTTCTCTTTACTACTGCTAAGCAACGTTTGACACTAATTCAGGGTAAGTGTAAGATGATCTAGTTAGAAGGAAGAACCATACATGAACTATATATACGTATTCGAGAAACAAAAGCCAAAGCTTAATAACAACAATAATAAATTAAGAGAAAGCAGAGATCTAATGCTAAACTCCAACTATGGGTATATTGGGGAAAAAAAATAATATTTTGAATGTTTTTCTAGTATTGTTGAACTCTATAAGCATCATATTGGTAATTTAATTTCAGAACTATGTTACTTCGCACTGTCTTGTAGTTGTGTTTTGTTAACAAAAAAAATCAAAAAGAATACTACTCCAAATACTAAGAAATAACCCCCAAAACAACCTTGGAAAATAATAATAATAGAAATAGTAATAGAAACTTAGTTTTGGCCTTAAACAAAGCTTTCTCTAAAAAGTGATCAGTGTACTTGAAAACAGTTCACAAAACAGCCATGAATGTATACAGTTCCTCTAGACTGATGTTCAACGTCCGCTACAGAGAAAGTCTTCAATATTTAACCATTACCTCATTTTTTGTTTGATTTTTTCAAAGTTTTCCAAATTCTGAAGAACATGTCTTTCTGGCCATTCCAATGGATTTGGCTCCATTAAACCAGATTCTGCAAGAAAAAAACACACCAAGAAAGCAAAATAATTACAGCTTGCTCATAAGAAGAAGGATGTAATTTATCTCCAAATGCAAGGCAATTTATACAAGCAGCCACAGAAATATTTGACTTGGGGCTCTCAAGATTGTTTTTTTCTGTCCAGCAGCCTTGTTGTCAACTACATCCCTACATATATACACATGAACTTTACAGGACTACATGTGAACTTTATGGGACCTACCTCAACAAAACTGGACACAGAGCAACTGAAGACTTTACAGTGGTCTTCCAGTACTTGAAGGGGACCTACAGGAAAACTGGGGAGGGACTTTTTATAAGGGCATGTAGCAACAGGATGAGGGGAAATGGTTTTAAACCTGAAGAGGGAAGATTTAGACTACATAGTAGGGAGAAATTCTTTACTGTGAAGGCGTTGAGACGCTGGAACAGGTTGTCCAGTGAGGTTGTGGAAACACATCAATAGAGATCTTTCTAAATAAAGATACTTACCAGAAGCCACCATATGTGAACTAGTTTTATTGGCAGCCTTCTGCGGAACAGGTTCAGGAAGATTAGTGTTCCACAGGTCCAAAAAGCATTGTCTCGTAAGTTCTAATACGCTTTTGAGCTCAGCAGTAGAAATAACTGGAGGCTGCTCAGTCAATTTCTTTCTCTCTGTTAAAAAAAGAAAAGCAAAGAAAAGAAAGAAAGAATTAAGAAATACCGTAATTTCAGTAAACACGTATTTCTGAGTATATCCAAGGCTGAATGCCTCAGAGATCTGGACTTGCCAGTCTTATAGAGGAAAAGCTCCAGTCCTCCTACAGGACTCTCACACCCAATCATTGCCATCTGTACTGCCATTGCAAGAGTACAAATCTTGTTTTCCCTAAGCTGGTATTATGTTAATACTAACAGAAATTATGTCATTTGCAACAATCTAGCCAGTCTCTCTGAGGTATTTCTTCTGTTTAAATTGAGTCTCTTTGAGTAATGGATTTAGATAGTAAAAATCATGTCAGCCAAATGTACTTTTTTGCAAAGTCATGGAAATCCACAGAGGATGATCTTCCAGTCGGGTTTAAGATGATACGTCATTCACAAGAAAAACAAATGCCCATCACATTCTTCCTCTCTACTTCTTAAGACTTTTGCAAGAAAGAATAAAACAACAGCAATGACAACAAAACACACAGTAAGTTCTGTTAGGGAAAAAAAGCAAGAAAAACAACAAAACAAAGCACAGAAAATGCCAGTTTCAGAATTTTTCTGTGGTAAATACTTTCCAAGTATTAGTGTATCAAAGACCCACCAAATTAAAGGTCAGCATTCTCTTTTCCCCAATATTTAAGTAATTATCTGACGTCTAATCATAGATATATCAAAGAAAGTTTCTTCACAACTTCATTTTTTTCTTCACAAACTGGCCAGCTCCCCTCAGTTTTCTAAGGTGAGCTGTCACATTCAGCTTGAAAGAAAAACCTCTTAAATACTAGTTTGAGAACTTCAAGTGCTTTCTCCATTACTTACTGAGATACTCCTTCAAGGCAGATGCTTGGAGATGTGACAGTTTCTTTTCTCTCTGTACAATCTGCTTTCCACAGAACCGTGGCAGAGACTCAATAAAGCCATCAATAGGAAAGCCTACACAGATAAGCAGAAGCCCATTAGTAAGAATCTATCTTCGTGGGAAATACTGGGTCATTATTTCTTAAAAAGGGATATCAAGACAACACAAACACACCAGACATACAAATTTCAAGTTCAAGGGAAACAACTAGACTATCAAATCTGAGTGAAGAAAAAGTAGGAAATTCATTTAAGACACTGAGGGGATAACCTGGAATAGGTGACTGGCCATCTGAGGGGATAACCTGGAATAGGCGACTGGCCATCTGAGGGGATAACCTGGAATAGGTGACTGGCCATTAGTTCTGCCCTTCTATACAAAACCAATGTAATGATAATGCAGTTAGTATGACTGCCATTTAAAGAACGTAAAAAGATCATTAGTTTGATACTAGGGAAGAAAAGTTTTCTCCCAACACATGGTCAAGGACTTTCAGTCTTCTGACACCTAGTAATGGGATTTTAATTAGGACAAATGGTAAGCAGTCAGTCATATCCCACACAGATTTATTTGGATAAGAAGGAAATAAAAGGATGCAGTTCACTGTGCTCTTTTCTTTGTTGGTTATTGAGAGCAAACAGATGAATTCATGTAGATATCTTGTAGCAGTAACAGGACAACTATTCTAAGATAACTGATATGTGGTTTTATCTAGTGAAGCAGCTGATCACCTCCTAGCTCACATCTTAACCATTCTGTGTTAATACGTACTTCTGCCAATTGAGTTTCAGGAGTGTGTTCAGTCAACTTGCCTCCCTGCCTTGTGGTTTTTATTTTAAACGAGAGAAATAGGCTTGTCAGTAATAACCAATTGGATTTTAGGCATCAGCCTTTAGACCAAAAATGATATTTCTTAAAGTTTCTGTATATTTGATTTGCATGCACTTTACCTTGACCTCCCCATTTGCATTGCTACAACTACTGAAAGTTATGAGAAATGACTGACCACAACTCCAAGAAGTTGATTTACAAAATACAGCAATAGTATGTTGTGTGAACAGCAATAGTATGTTGTGTGAATAAACTAGATCTTTTTCTTAATCACTTTGAAGAAAAAAAAATCTGAAAGTACACACTTTGATGAATATGTCTATTATGTTCCTTCCCTTTAAGACAGACTGGCATGAATAAAGTGAGCAGATAATGCGTTAGTAGCATTTGTTGCTTGACTTAAGACACAAATTAATAAATAAATAAAGCTTACTTGACTCTGTTTCTCCTGCATTTGTCTTCAGCATTCTATTTACAGCAGCAAGAGTGGCCATACCATTGATTTGGGTAGCAGAATGAATCAAGGTTGCTTTGCATCCTCCTGAACCGTTGCCTTGTAGCAAGAAATAGTATCGGCAAGACTCTCCTTTCAGATCAATTTCTGGAACTTAAAAAGATATCAAGACATAAGATGGCTCCCTCAGGGTGTTCAAGTTGTTTAAAATAAGATAGAATCAAAATTCTTTCATTTGCTCGTTTTTGTGAGAAATCTCACTAACACCTTTTTAAGAGACACAGTAACTACAGCTGATATTTATCCTTTAAAAATAAACGCATTGAAGAGCATGCAAAATAAATGAGCTACAGAAGCAAAGACGAGTTAGACTACGCTGCTGGCTTAAAGCTAACCCATTACCTGCATGGACCTGAGCCTGGGGCAGCTCTGTAATGCAGGCTACAAAGTATATCTGGCAACTCTGACCATCAAAGACCATTCTTTTACAAAGCTTATTAAAAGAAAAGTCTCTCTCCAAGGATACATTTCTACCATGAAACAATGTAGTCTTGAGCAGTGAGTCAGGTATGCAATGATTAGAGAAGGGTACCAAAAAGTGCCTGTGCAGTGATCAGGGAATTATGGAATGATCAGGCACTTTTGCCTATGCTGGCTGACACAATGTAAGTGTTTGTTGGAAGAACATACATCTGTAGAATACTGTATGCTCTCCTCCCAAGAAAGCATACATGTTAAATACATATAACCATATCAAAATATACCCCTAGCATCTTTGTTTTACTCACCAGTAATGACCTTAGGTTTCCTAGCCATATATTCCTTCCATTTCTTTGTACTCAGTTGGGTGGGGGATGGGATCGCTACACTGCTTACATTGCACGCTAATGAAACTAAAGCTCCCACCTAAATAATAAAGCAAACATAACAGAAGAAATATTACTGAAACCTACTTCACATTTCATTTTTGAGCTACCAGTTTGGCATCGTTTCAAATGTGCTTCAATTGAAAGGCAAGCACATTTACTCATCGCTTCTTTCCTTCACGTCAGTTGACCTGGAACATCATTTGACACATAAGCAGTAAAAACTGTGCTGGTTTTTTCTCCAGTTGAGATAACTAAGTACTGAATTTCTTATTTCATACATAAAATAGGTATTCCCAAGTCTTTCAATAATCTCACTGTAAACAATTCTGTAAAGAAAGATCTAGAATGAAAAGGACTCTAAGAAATAGTTGGAATCAGCTATCCTGCATCAACTTGAAAACTACGTGTGTTTTTCCTCCCTTCAAATTACCCTTCACAAACAACCAGATGAAACTATTTAATAAGATATTTCTGGTACAGCGTTAGAAAAAGAACTTCTTTTTCACAGAGCATAATGGAGAATAGAGTGACGGGTTAGAAAAAAAGTTACTGAAAAGCTAGGTAAAGCAAATGAAGATTAAATATACTGCTGGGTAACAGAACAACAACTGTGCAGTAAATAAAGAATATAACTTAGTTATTATATCTCTACCAGCATTTTCACATTGCAGATTGTTCTGACTGGCATAGCTTTATCCTATAAACATTGTAAAACTTTCTTAATCAAATCGACACTGGCTTAAGCATTCAGGAAAAACATCTTTAAGCTAATACTGTGGCTATAAATAAACATGCTATAATATCCAGGAAAAAAAAAAATAGGCTTGTGAATGTTTCAAGAACTCTTTTCATTCAAAATCAAAACAGAAATGCAGAATACACACTTGCAAAATGGGATATCTTACATTTCAGAAAAGCTAGATGCATTTCATAAGCTGCATACAGTATTGTCTTCTGCTAACAAGTAATTGAATTGTGATAATCTGGAAACATCTGTTGTGATATGATTAAAAGTAACAAAATATTTTAGGAGAATGAAATTCAGCTAAGAGAAAACCATTCAGTGGACTTACAGCTTGCCAGACCCGGTAGAAGAATGCACTTTTCAAAGAGAGATCTCTCCTAGAATTAAATTTTGAAGGAGCCTCCTCAGAGATTAGTGATTATATATCGTTCATAAAAGATAGAAGAAAATATTTTGTGTCTTCACTTTCCTGCTAAACTTACATAAAAGGAAGCCTTACCTTCCCAGAGAGAGAAGAAATCTGATCTAAAAGCAGCGCAGACATCTCCTTTCTACCCTTTCTTGCCAGGCTCCTGAACAGAACAGTTTAAGGAACCTCAATGTCACAAGAACTACATTCATTTGGATTTTATAAATCACGTTATCGTCATGTTTGGACTAAGTACTGCAGCAGTCTAATATATGATACTCCAGTACTGCAAAATAAGTTAGAACTTATCAAAGCAGCACAGTTAGAAACGATAGATGACGAAATACACAAAGGACACATTTAACATAGGCAGTCATCAACAGATAATCACATATTCAAAACCTTGGCAGGTCTAAGCTACGTAGCCTATCTCTTGGCAGCCACACATCCTAAGGCACTTTATGTAGTTCAGAACGAGTCTTGGTATCATAGATTCAAATCAACATGAATACACCTTGAAATCTCTGCAGCACGTGCAACTCAAAATTCCTCTGCTATACCTTGTCACAGGTTCTGCATCTAAACAATAAGACACAATTTATGGAAAAATGTTCTAAATTAGAAGGACACTGTATACATTAATGAGTAAGGCTTGGGTTTTTTTAACCTCTGCACTTACACAGCAACAAATACTGCATGCCAATAACCTGCACATATTTATTACATTTACACACAGAATCATTGAATGGTTCGGGTTGAAGAGTCCTTTAAGATCATCTAGCTCCTTTCCCCTTGCTACATGCAGGGACAACTCCCTCTAGACCAGGTTGCTCAGAGCCCCATCCAGCCTGGGAATCAATACGTATTTCTCTATACTTCCTCACATATATCCACAAGTAGCCAAAATATACGTGCAATAATGTAAAAACTAGCTAGTTATGCATTTTAAATTTCAACACATGAAAAAATCCACTTGTAAAGATACACTATGAGACTATTTCAGCATGCTGGTGTGGAATGAGTCCTTGCTATTCTTCAGATGTTGTATGCACATTTAACTCCCAATTGTTTTCTTTCTGCTATAAACCATTATCATTAGCAGCTTAGAACCTTCAAGGATACAGCTCAAATTCCAGATCTGATATAAAAAAGGGGGGGAGTTCAGAGAGCACAACCATCCGTAAAAACTCCAATGCAGGACCGTAGTAATGAAAAACCTGCAGAGAGATCAAACAGAGAACTCATAACATCAGGTATAACATCATCTCAGTAAAGTTTTTCCAAGTGCTTTGCTGGAGGCATTTGCCTCACAGACACACCTGAAAGAAGTAGAAAAGAATAAAAAGAGAATAATAGCACACAGTATCATATTAAATGCAATTATATAAAGACAAGGAATGTATTTAGAGCTGTTTAATAAGACACACTTCTTAGAATGCCAACCATGTGCCTCAGAAAGTTAATTTATTCTTTAATTCTGCGTTTATTTAAGTACTGAGATTGAACTAAGTTTCAACTTCTACTCTAAAGTAATTTCGGTATCACATGCTTAAGAGCAAACAGGAAATCTTCAGGACCTGTTTTCTGTGCAGACACGAAATGAGAAGAATTCCTCAATCTTATGCAATCCTTACTTTTGTGTTTGGTTTTCAGTTCTGACTTAATTTTCCCCCGTTACCAATTTTCTCCAGCAGGTAAATCAGATGAATTCTGCTGGCTCAAAGAAACGTCAAGAATACAACCTACCTCTGGCAAAGCATCAGAATTCATACATTGCTGCTCTTCTTTAGCAGCAAAGCAAGAATTTACACATGAAGTGCTGAGAGGTTTTGCTGAAGTGCTCTTCATACAGAATTCTGGAAAGCTAACTTCTGATGCAAACTGAAAAAGAGACAATAATAATACACGTATCTGGCTGAATTTTATTGTAAGCAGTTACTACTAGATTTCTCTCCATCATACCCATGAGTTGAGGTAGTAACATTGGGTTTAGGTAACCAACTACTAAACCCAAAACCTTAATACTGAAAACGTAAATGGATACCTTCCATCACAAATCTTTCAGTCTCTGCAGGAACATTAGATGTGTTATTGCAACAATGACTTCCATAGTTGCATGGTAATGATTTTTATCTGCCACAAATCAAACTCATTTTGAACAAGAATTTCCCAGGCAAGTATTTCAGAGGAGGGTGACTCAGTTTCTCAAACTCACATCCAAATGCCTTCATCCCATTCAGCTTTTTATCAAGCTAAAAAAGTAAGTAGTTCCCACCACCACCAAGACTGCACCAAATATCAGAAAACATTATCTCTTTGAAGTAGGTTTTTAAAACCAAATTTGGTTTCAAGCATAAAATGCAGTGTACTACACATGCTTTAAACAATGTGCACAGATGCTTAAAAAAAACAATAACTGAAGCTATTTTACCTTTCTTTCCCATATCTGAATCTTTCCCCTCCAGAGTTCTTTTAAATCAATAACATCCATGACGTTATCTGAAGAGACAAAGTCTGCCGATAGGTAGTCTGCAATCTTTTGCCAGCTATCGTAAAAATAAAGGAGAATTAATCTTTGTGAATTTACTATTCCATGTTAACATGAAATGTGATTGAATCCTAGCTCAGGCTCTGCAAATTAAGTGGCTCGTGAACGTTGCAGCGAAGAACTTTGTCAGACAACAAAAAACACTTTGCAACTTTTTGCAATGGCAAGCTGTAGGGTGGCTGTCAGAAGCTGGAGTAGATCTAAAATGAACAGCATACCCTTTAGAGTCACTTGTTGCAATGGTGATTTGTGCAGAGTGCCATTCTCTCAGGTGTTTCAGGGCACCAATCACAGGTAAGCAGTCTTTTAACTTGGGTGCATCTCCTTCAACAGCCTGGAGTATTATATCCACCATTGCTCTTCCTGTAAAAACAATCATATATAACTCCAAGTACCATTATTCAGTAAATCATTCAGTCATTTAAAGATAGCAAAGCACTGATTATCACCAACCGAGCTGATATGGCCTTAATGATCAACCTTAAATATTTCAGCAAGACTTAAAATACTTCTCACACATTTCAGCTCATCTCTCCCTGCTCTCCTTTGACTAACACAAACTCAAGTTAAATATTTTGCCATCCACTCACTCACCAGTCTCCTATTTCTCCTGTCTCCCTGAATGCTGTACAGAGTCCTCTATCCCTGTCTCCAGTACAATTGCACCATGTTGACCTTCTTTCAACATCTACTTATTTCTCATTCTTTCCTATTCCAACTCAGCTACTACTACACTAGATTATCCTAACATAGAAGGTTGTATGCATCTCCACTTTGTAACATTTGAACCCAACAGCTCTCATCTATGCTCCTCACAGCTTCTTGTCACACGCACAACCAGCCAGCTGTAATACTGTCAGCTGTAAGTCTGATACATCAACACCTTCAATTTTTCTTTAATAAAAGAACTTCCCATAGTTGCAACTTGAGTTTTGTATTTCTATTTCAGTGCTCTTTCATATGGAAAAAAAAGCTATATAAATAACTACCTTAATCTCTACTGCTGTTTCTTTATAAGAAACAGCAAACTACTCCCTAAGCTGATCTGCAAGACCAATCGTAGTCTTTTTCCTTAAGCCATCTGCAAGACTTGCATGCAAGTTATTTCAACTAACAAACTCAAATACTGCTCTTTCAAGAGAGCTTACCTGGGGCAGGCAGTCTGTCAGCCAACTGATGCAGACATTCCGCAGCTTCATCATAAACACTGAAAATGAAGAGCGACATGGTTGGAAACTAAATATAATCAATTAGAAACAAGAAATTAGAAGGAGTAAGATATTTACATTGGGTAGTATTCATGCCTTAAAAATTCTATGCAAGTATAATGCCTAGGCAATGAGCTATACTTATTTCCCCTTATACTGGGGCAGAAGTAAACTCAGAACAATCTGCAGTGAAACTGGAAATAGTATTTCAGTCTGCTTTCTCATGTAACAATCAGCTGTTAGGATCTTCCTCTGTTATTCTACAAAAATCACCCATAGGTAAAAAAAAACAATTAAAGCAATGCTGAAGTAGTATGCTGGTTGTAGGAGGGGATTGCTCATACTTAACTACAGCTTTGGTAATAACTTGTTGAATTTTCTTGAATCCTTTGGGTTATTACTGCTAAATGTAAGGTCACTATACTTCAGTAAAGATAATAATATGCATACTCAGCCATAGACAGTGACTCCCTACTGTTACTGTCATCTTCCTCAAAGTTCTGTATGTTTCCCAGACACTTCTCAATAGTTGTTTGGAGAGAGTCTTCATCTTTCTGCATGTCAGAATTTATTTCCTCCCAGTCAGAACTGCAGAACTAACAAGGAGAACACTGAGCATCATAGTTTCAACTTACACTACAGACAGGTAGAGAGTTGGGGAACTTAACGTTATAAAAAAATCACCTACTTGATAATAACCACATATAACATGACTCGCAAAGTACCATTTCTTTATGCCTGGAATACCAGCCACTGAACATGCTGAAAAGAGAAAACAATTATTTAAAACAATCCACTACAATCTCTTCTTCCTATTACAATGAGGTCTTTCTACTGAAAGACCCTACATTAGTCATTCAGTGTGTCACAGAGGCTTAAGCTCTACTTTCCTCTGGCATCATATTTAAGGTCTAAACATATTAAAGCGAAACTAAGTGTCTAAGTATTAATGTTCCTTCAATTAATAGAAACTAGTAAAGTTTTTGACCTCTTCTCAATTCTGGGCAGTACTGCCATCCACTTACAGAAACTGTATCATACCTCAACTAAATCACAGCTTTCATAAATATAGTTAATGCAGTTCATACAGTGAACTAATCCAACAAACATTGCTTCCACTGAAAAAAACTGGAAGGCATCACGAGAGTAACAAGCATTGTCAGCGGGACAATATCAAGCTGCCCACTGGTATGAGAAAGAAGACCTTTTCTATTCTTTGTTGCTCTTAAGGTGAATTTAAATCTGTCAAAACTTTCAAGACTCTTCTCTTTCTTGGGTACAGTATATTTAATCACAAATAACAATGGAGCTGCTGAAGTCAAATCAGTTCTCTGTAGAAATGGCAGCAGCAAAAGCAGCCCTGCCTACAGTTTTCAGCATACTGCAAAAACTCAATTTTCTTAAGTTTCTGGCTTGTTTAACCTAGATGATTAATTTTTCTTAGGCAGATTCCTTGATACCATTTACCTTATGTTACTATACATTACTTACCTGGAAATGTCATTGTATCTGCTTTTATAGATGAGTTACATTTTTCTTTCAGGAGCTTATAAACATTTGCAACAGTCACAGCTGGAAAAAAAGAGTTACTCTTAAATCTGATGAATTTTGAAAGTTAAGACTTTACTGCAAATGCAGATTAAAGTTCAGTTTAATATTAAATAAATTAAAAATTGTCAAATACAGGTCTGCAACAGTTTAAAAAGACAACCTTTGTGAAGTTCTAGCTAAAGGAGCGAACGTTTTACAGGAAGGAGGAATGGGAGAACATGATGAAGATCCTGCACTGAGGGAGGAGCAGTCCCAGGCTGCAGTACATGTTGGAGCACACCCAGCTGGAAAGTAGCTTGGCAGAATCATAGAGCCATTAAGGCTGGAAAAGACCACTGAGATCATTCGGTCCAACCACCAACCCATCCCACCATGCCCACTGAACCACGTCTCTCAGTGCCACATCCACACGGTTCTTGAACACCTCTAAGGGACGGCGACCCCACCACTTCCTTGGGCAGCCTGTGCCACTGCCTCACCACTCTTTCTGAGAAGAAATTTCTCCTAATATGCAACCTATGAAAAGGACACTGGGGTCTTGGCGGGCACCACATTGAACAAAAGCCAGCAGCGTGCCCTCGCAGCAAAGAAAGCCAAAGAGTCCTGAGGAGGATAACCAACAGCAGACCTGCTGTGAGGCTGAGAGCTAGGACTGCTCAGCCTGGCCAAGGGGAGGCTCAGGGTATCTCATCCACACACATAAATACCTGAACGATCACAAATACCTCCTCCGGCCCCACGCCCCGCAGCGATACCTGCTCCAGTGCCAGCTCCGTACTCCACACCGCCCGCTGCAGCCCCCCAGCCGAGGAGCAGCACGTAACGCTCCATGGCCGCCGAGGACGAACGGCCCGCGCTGCCGCCCTCGCTCCGCCCCTCACAGTGCTGCGCTTCCGCTTCCCGGTACGGGACCGCGGGGCTCCGTTTCGCTTCCCGTTCCCTCGGCCATGGCCAGCTACACCAAGGCGGCACAGGTGAGCGTGGCCCCATCCCCTCCGGGCCTCGGCGGGACTGATCTCTGGCAGTGCGTTCTTTTCTTGTATTAACTGTCGCTTCTCTTTCTCTTTAGCAATGGGCTACTTTTGCCAGAGCGTGGTACCTCCTCGATGCGAAGATGCAACCACCGGGAAAAATAGCAGCTGTAACCGTAAGAAGGCTGGAAGGCAGGCATAAGCCTATTTACCATGCGCTCAGTGAGTATTGCAGTAGGCTGGAACCAGGAGCACTGCTGTGTTGTGCAGGCGGCAGAGCGCTGGCACGGGCTGCTCACGGGCTGTGGGATTTCCTCCTTGGAGATCTTCAGAAGCCGCCTGGATGTGGCCTTGGGCCCCCTTCTCTGGGCGTGCCTGCCTGAACACCAACGTCCCTGTCGGCCTCAGCTGTTCTGTGTCATGGGACTGGAACCTGTCTGATTTTTGAGACAGGAGGTGTAATTATTGTTGGAAGAAATCTTGATCAGACAAAGAAGTTGTTTCGCCTATCAGTAGATGAGAAAATTCAGTACCATGTGTGATCTTGATCATCTTATAATACCATAGCAGATGTCTCACAATGCTAAGCATTCTATAGATAATATGTATATTTAAAGGAAGATAATCCCTTTTCAGAATGCTGAAATTGTTGGCATGATGTTTCCTGTAATACTCTAGCAGAACTTTCAAGAGATTACTGAAGCGGAAAGAAAGCGTTAAGCTTTACTCATATGCATCAAATGTGCATACTAAGGTTATACTTGATCCAGCTTCCATAATAACAGGTAGCATTTGTAGATTTCTAAAGATATGTTTAATACCCAAGTTCTGCAGTTGCAGAATGTGTTGTATCCACGAGATGTCACTGGAGTGTAAGGCCGTCAGAAAAGTAAAGCACGCACTGAGGGGAAATAGTTTTGGTTGCCCTGTGGGAAAGATCTTGGTTAGTCTTATGTTCATGAAGCTTTAAAATCCTGGAAAGTCATTTCAGTGTTAACTCTATTTGATCTGAAGTATTCCACAAGTCAGTACCAAACATGTTACACCTGAGACTGACGGATTGCTGCGAGTGGGAGCAATCTCTAAGAGCAGAGTGTGGGTGAATTTGTGGTTGGTGTGCTCAACACTTTTTGATATTTTAGAGGGGAAAAACAAAAGTAATGGTGTCTGTGAAATAACTGTTTTTTAGAAGAACATTGTGGAGATTTTATGTGGTGGGTTTTTGTCATGTGTGATTTCTGGTGGTGATGGTGTTGGTAGTCGTTTTTAATTTGTTGTCGCCATTCCATAAAATCATTATTACTGTTCTGAAAAATGTCTGGAGCTGTAACTAAGCTGTGAGGAGGGAAAGAAAGAAATCTGATTTTGTATACATTTCTTTTTGTGTTTAAGGGATAATTTTTCCTTATTCTCCAAAATACTTCATTTTTAGATGCTGTTAGACCATCTGCCTTAAGAAAGGTGATACAATCTTGTTCATGAGGTTTGAAAGTGGATTTCTTGAATTCTTCTGCACTTTCCCTCGCATCCTGTCTTTGTGAACAGTATGAAACCAAAAATAGTGAGCCAGTTTTTTCAGATATGGGTAATTCTGGTTCTGTGTACTGAACTGTGGGCCAGTGTAAGTGAGCCACTTCTGTTATTCAGGCAGGGTTTGCTGTACAGGCAGCTGTGTGTGCATCCTCAAAGGAGAAGACCAGGCTTGATGGAAATATCCCAAAAGCCACATCTGGCCCAGGTGTTACTCTAGTTTGCAATGTTAGCTTCAAACAGCTGGTAGCAGTAGCTAGAACTTGTCTTACACTGGAAACACTGGCAAGTACCTTGTCAGTCATGTGAGCTAACTGTTGATGATGCTTGCTTTCAAATGCAGTTTAATCCATAATTAAAATGCAGGAGGAAAAATGCACTGTTTGAAGCATTTTATTGTGAGATAGAAATTATGGGAACTTGTAAACATTCAGTGATACAGAATGGAATTACTGGACAGCCTAGTTTCATCTGAAGAGGTGCAGTGTATTTGTTTTATGTAACCAATAGAATATTTCTCAGAAGTAGGATGCAGTTTAACTGTGTTTGTGCAGGTAGTAAATGATTTTGCTTTCTTCTAAGAGCAGGTGTCCCTGAGGTGAAAGAAGCAACACTATAAAAAGACAAGTAGCTAATAATGTATAAATTCAAAATTTTGAAGGAGAAAGTAGCTATCAGTGATGTTTTTTATCAGCTTCAAAATAACAGGTTGCAGTCATTATTCAGATAGGTGTTGATATCCTGGTTAGTTTTTAGCTTGGCTATTGCAGCCTCTTTGCATCTCACAAATGAGCTCTAAGCTGTAATCGCTGAGTAGAACTATGTTACTTACTGAAAGAGTTCAGTCCTCTGGTAAATGTTGGTACTGTTTTTATGCTGTGTGTTTGAAATAGAGGCTCACATACAACGCAGCGCATTGAATAAAGTAGTATGCTTGCTCGTAAGCCAGATAACTGGATCATAGGTAAGTAGTTGCAATGGTCTGATTATCCAGCTTGATGGCATTTTACCTACTCACCCTCCTTCTAACCTGACATTCCTAAGAAAAATAGTAATTAAATTTAGTATTTAAGTGTAATTTTGGATGGAGTGACTTAAACTCAGATCTTCCAGTTTGAGTTTTATGGAAGTGCTATACATACGTAGTACCACATATATACACAATTTATAATACACAATTTAAAGTATTTTTTCTACTGATTACCTTATAGATGACTGTGGAGATCATGTTGTCATAATAAATACGAGACATATTGCCTTTTCTGGTAACAAATGGGAACAGAAAGTATACTCCTCACATACTGGGTAAGTGTTAAGTTACTTTATAGTAAACCTTCAGGTGAGCTAGCTGTACACTTGACGTATTTTCTTCTAGAGCAAGTTCTTAGCAGGTTGGTTCAAAATGGAATTCCTGCTTACATTATGTTCTGTTTGCACAGTGTTGAAAATGATGCGTGCCTTTTTTGAAGTGTGTTGATTGATATGGCAGTGGAGCAAATTTACAGATTTGGCAAACTAGATTATTTTCTGTGGAGGTGAATCCAAATATCAGGACTACTCTATTTACTAAACAATAAAAGACTTTCCTATTGGCACTGAACATTTAAGGTATATATACAGATGCCAGCTTCAACTTCGTTGTCCTGCTTAACAGCAGATACAAAGTTTGTATCTGCTGTAATCCAGTAAGAAATTAGGTACTCTGAAGGTGTACTGGCATATGAGATATTATTCTGGCAGACATAACTTCTTCATAGATAAAAATGTAATGAGCTGTTACAGCACAGCTCAGTTCAGTCAAATAAGTACAGTTGCTCTTCATACAACACTCAATAATGATTCCCCAGGCATTAAAATGAATCCAACGTGCTTAAATGTGAATTAGCACAACTGTGCCATATCAGTAAGACTTTAAACAGGTGGACTAGTTGCAAGTCTTGATAGTCTTGAAATATTCCCAAATTTTGCATATCTTACCCCAGTGTATTCTGTAACTGTGATAATTTATTTAACAAGCAGTCTTTAGAACACATCTATCTGCTCATGCAACACTAACTTTTTAATATTCAAGTGAATGAATGGAAAAGTGCAAATGGAATTAAACTTAGAAAGATTCTGTTCTATTGAGTATCACGGAATCATAGAATGGCTTGGGTTGTAAGAGGCCCCAAGGATCATCAGTTCCAACCCCCCTGCTACAGGCAGGGCCACCAACCTCCAGATCTGGTACTAGACCAGGCTGCCCAGGGCTCCATCCAACCTGGTCTCGAACGCTTCCAGAGATGAAGCATCCACAGCCTCACCAGAATATCTAATAAAGAATAGCTGATAGTTGTTGGCCTTGTGAAAATAACTTCTTGTTTAGTGGGCTTATGATAAGACATAATTATACACCACTGTTCAAAGTTCTTTTGCTATTCCACTTTGCTAATCAAATTTTAAAAAAAGTGAAATATTCAGAGTGATGTGAGGGAGAGAAAGAGAGTGACATTGCACCAGGAGGATCTAGATTGGTTATTGGGAGGAGTTTCTTCACAGAAAGGGTCGTCAAGCGTTGAAGGGGCTGCCCAGGGGAGTGGTGGAGTCCCCATCCCTGGAGGTGTCTCTGAAATGTGTGGATGTGGCACTAAGGGACGTAGTTTAGTGATGAAACTCAGTAGGTCAGGGTGGTGGTTGGGCTTGGTGGTCTTTAAGGTCTTTTGTGACATAGGTGATTCTGTGATTCTAAGATACTGAGGTATTTGTGTTAATGGCATGATTGAGTGTGTAGCACTGAGCTTGTATGTTTCTTCTGTTTTTCTAGTTATCCTGGTGGTTTCAAACAGGTGACAGCAACTCAGCTCCATTTGAAAGATCCAACTGCTGTAAGCATTTTTCCCTTTCATTTGTAAAGTACGTCTGATTTCATTTTAATGTTTTCCCTGAGCAAAAGAGGTTGTACTTAACCTGTGTAACGGTGAGTTATGAACATGTTATGACTGGAGCGTAGCTTATGACACTGTTACATGTTGTAAACAGCATGTTTTAGGGTCAGATTGCAAGCTGCACGTTTTCATGATCCTTCCATGCTGTCCAGATGAGCAAATCAAGCTTGTTTGCTTTTTACTTTGCTCCTTTGCTTTGAGTTTCAGAGGTCTGACCTTTCTCATTGTCCAAGTGACTCAAACTAGACTGAACTGAGCAGTGCTGGAGTTTAACAACCCTAGCAGTTGAAGAGCCATTGGGAATAACGCTAATATTAAAAAATGTTAGAAAATACATCTGCCTCTTTCTCCCATGGGTTTTGTTAAATGACTTTTTTTAGATATTATCTGCATAATATGTGCTCTATATTGCTGGTCTGTGAGAGAGTTGGAAAAGGTGGCTAGTAAAGAAGATCAATGTAAATGTCTGTATTTGGCCGTTATTAATTCTGTTGAACACTAGTCTTGATTTATTTATTACTAACCTAAAAAAAAGTATACTAGACATGAACAGTTTGGGATGTTGACTTGAAGTTATAAAATTACTGCTTTTGCTGCAGCTGTGAATGCTCAGCTTCAAAAGGCTGAGCTCTCTAAGTACTATAGTTTCATGGCACGAGGTCCACTGAGATAAACAGATTTGTGTGTTTATTTCTGACTCAGGTGCTTTCCCTTAGGTCACCATATATGCAAAGCATTAAAATACTTCTTCCATTTCCTAGGGAAATTGTCTGCTGCAAAATTATTGGGTTTTCTCACTTTCTTTTTATAAATGTGTTTTAGTCATCTTAGCTTCTCCCAAGACTTCAGTACTAAACATTGTATAGGTACTCAAAAGTGTGCATAAGAGTTTATCTACCTTTGTGTTTTCTTTTCTTTATTTAAAATGGTGAAATAATACGATCTTGCATTTCAGTATTGCCTTCTGTCAGTAATTTTCCAAAACGACTTAAATGCTGGAACATAATTGTAACTCCTTTGGGCACTACTGGTAGCTCAGTGTCTAAAATAGATTTCTTCAACCATTTTCGTTTGAGCTTCAGACAGAGGCTGTGCACTGGGAGGCAGTATAGCACAACTTGTTTGCTAGGCTCTGAGAATTGGGTGTTCTATAAATGATCTTCTGGCATTCATTCTGAAATAGCTCTTTTCTTGCCAGACTCCTAGATGGATTTCTGTGCAAGCATTCCTCTGGATTTAATGCGTTGCCAGTAACTAAAACATGTTGAATAGAGACTCAGCAAATGGTGATGTGGCTCAGGACGTGGTCTAATTTAGCAAGAGAAACTTTCTTTCTTTTAAAATAAATAAATAAATTCTGGAGAGCCCTCAGCAATTTAACTCTTTTGTTGAATTGTTTGGATGGCTGATACATGATTATTGCTATACTTAATAGTAGTGAGTGGTAATTTGGTGGTAATTTGGCAGAAGATATTTTTTATGTGTACCTGTTAGGTTTTAAATCACAAAGGATTTTATGGCTAGAAACATTTGTTTATTGTTTTGGTGTAAAATCCATTGGGATATGACAAATATGGAAATCAGGGTGATGATTTATTAACTTGTTTTAGAATCACAGAGTGGCTTGGGTTGGAAAGAACTGGAAAGACTGTCTACTTGCAGCACCGTGCCATGGGCAGCAGCACTTCCCACCTGCTCAGGCTGCCCAGAGCCCCATCCAGCCTGTCCTTGAGCACCTCCAGGGATGGGGCACCTGCAGCTTCTCTGGGCAGCTGTGCCAGTGCCTCACCATTCTCACAGTGAAGAATTTCTTCCTAGTATGTAAAGTAAATCTACCCTCCTTTTAGTCTAAAACCATTACCCTTTGTCCCTGATAAAGACCTACCTGTTAAAATCAGTACTGAAAAATAATTGTTTTGAAGAAGACCAGTGCCCAGCCTAAGTATTATTTCCATTCTCAGAATGTTATGGAGATGTATATCAACTACTTTGTTTTGCTTTTTTTTCTGAATAAAAATAGAGGCTACTGTTCTTTTTAAAGTTGTGTTTGGTCCAATTGCTGTGAGGCCAGTAGAGCTAGTTAGGTTGCAGGAAGCTGAATGCATCTTTCTATGGAATCCAGGTCTTCATTCTTTAAAACACTGCTTTCATCCCGGTGCTTTTTCTCTGCCTTTGGTCCTCTTGTATCCTGCTACTTCGTCCTGGTAGTGCTTCATTAGATGAGTCAACATCAATTTTGGAGGAAGTGCCATTGGAGAAATTAAGCCATTAAATTCTTGGAAGTGGCTCCTTCCAAGGAAAAGGATGTTGACATAAAACCTGCTGCTAATTGTGAGATGTTAATTTTGAAATGGACGTGACTATTATCAGTGTTTGTAATAAATAGATTGAAGTTGATAAGTTTTTTTGTGTAGATACATATGCAGTAAATACTGCACTACTGCTTAGCGTTGTCGTTACTTAAGATAAGTCTAAATTCAAACACATATATATTTTTTCAATCACAGTCATATTTAAAAGCAGCTCCTAGCATGCAGAAATACTTATTTCATGAATAAAAATGATACACAGCTAACTAAAATGGCTGTAGTGAATAACTGGATGCAAAACAATATGTTTGCATGGGGGTGAAAGGCACGGGTAGAGTTATTGGATTTAGATGTAACTGCAGAGGGGTTAAACGGTCATTTCCATTTTCATTATACTTCATAAAGTATCAAGACAGAAGCGTACGCTGGTCATTTGATAATCTCACTTAAATGCCATGATGTCAACCTGCATTATCTCACTAAATTTGGAGCTGTTTTTTCCTTACGTGTAGTAGGAAGTGCTTGAGAAGGATTTGTGCTGGATTTTGGATGCGTGTGTACGTGTTTGTTTGTTCATAGGATCAGAGGATGATTCAGATTTGAGGAAAGCTCAGGAGATGTGCAGTGCAGCCTGCTGCTGGAAGTAGCGTTGGCAGTTCAGATAAGGCTGGCGGGGGCTGATCCACACTGGTGCTGAGAGCTGCCAAGGACGACCTCTCTGGGCAGCCTGCTCCAATGCCTGACATTTCTTAGGTGGAAAGATTTAGAGTGCATATTTTTGGTGTCTAGTTTGAGATGTACGATTTAGTGCCCAAGTTTGACAGACTTGCTATTTTTTCCCCACTTTAAAAGTCTTTTTATGCTTATATGACACGCTGCATACAAAAAGAGATCTGCATAGTTGATGTTCCATGTTCATTGTGCCAGTTTTTCAGTACTTTGGAAAATGCTGGTTATGTGGAAAGGCAGAAATTACAGCGATGACCAAGATACCAAAAGCAAATATTCTAGCACATTTTTGCCTTTAACGCCTTTGAGTCCTTTCAAGAGGCATGGGGATACAGATGTCTGTGAATCTCTTTAAAATATCTGTTATTTTCAGTTGTCTGCCATTCCAGAGAATATTGGAGAACAGCTCCCTTGTGCTGGGCTTGGCCAGGCTGCTCTAGGAAGTATCTAATGGAGAGAAAATAGCTTCATGTTTCAGCATTTTCTTTCTCTTAGATATAATGTGAATTTTCAGACCACCCATCGACCAGGGTATTAAACTTGTTCTTTAGGCGCAGCATAACAGCTTGTAGCTGTACAGAAGAGTCTCTATTCATCAAGTTAATACAGTGCTAATATTCTGCGTGCTACAGCTACTCCTTCAGGGCTCATGTGAAGTACAGCATTGATTTCCATTGTAGGTTGCTAAGAAAAATCAGTGCAGTGTTTCTCTTTCAAAGAAGAGTCCTTCAAAAAAGAGTGAAACAGTTGTTTGCATGTGTTTGGGATGCATAGAGGTTTGTTGGTTTTGTTTTTAATAACATCTGCACGATTTGTTTAGGTGAGGAAATGCTGATAGGCATGAGATCAATGTTTTCAAGATGAGGCTTCAGAGTGCTTGGTATGGGAAGAGCAGGAGGTGCCCCTGTGTGCTTGTAACCCTCACAGATCTGAGAGGAAACAAAGAATGTTTGGAAAACCCTGGGAAGAACGTGGGACATTAATTAAAATGCCCACAGAACATGTTGACAGATTTAATATGTAGAACCAGGTAATAATCTAGATAAGACAAAATTTTAAGCCTTTTTTTTCCTGTTTCTGGTTCTTAAAGTAAGCAAAACTTGGCTTTCTTTATCTTCTCATATTTAGCTGGAACAGAAAGTCCCTCAAAACAGAAAAGAAATGGTGTTTGGTTCATATCAGATTCTTGGTGAGAGGATTGACATTTGCAGCATTCAGAGCCTCTATTGCTTTTGACAAAGAAATAATGGGCAGTAATTATTCAGAATGAATGCTACCTACTAAGGAAGATGATGAAGCCAGGCAGGGTAGCCCTACAGACACACTGTGAGGAAGCCTCCAGGGGTGTCAGGGTTTGTTCAGCTGCTGGCACTGCTCTGGAGGGGCTTAAAACATTCTAATTCTCCTTTTGTGTGCTAGTAGGCAACTGCTTGCATGTATAGGCTTGCCATTATAACTGCACAGTAACCATCTTCTGAAGAAAAACTTGAGCAGAAAACACTCTTAAATCTTGCTGTTGATATTTGAAAGCCTGCTTTCTTTTCATCCAAGGAAGTAAGGGATCATTGATACAATGGTATGTATGCAGCAAAAATTTGTTACTGGAACACTGGATATAATTGGGTTTTATTCTATGGCTATGAGGTTTATTTATTTACTTATTTGTCATTAAGGAGAGTGTAACTTCAAAGCCTGGCTTAGTAGGCACTTAGAAGTTAGTGTAGCTTGGAGAGGAGCTTATTGTTACAGAACCTGGTATCCGCAAACCAAAAAGAAGCAAACAAAAACCCTCTTAGTGCTCTTAATAAGGCGTACAGTTGTGTTGGCCTTTTGCTTTAAATATAAATACTTTAAAAAAATATATCTGAATCCCTTTCTTACATGACTATGCAAGTTATTGATGTTAGTTTAAAGAACAAATTAAACTTCCAAGTTCTTAGGTGTTGAATAGCAGTAGAAGTTCAGTTCCCCTAGGTCTGAATTGTTCCTGTGGCACTGTACAATCACGTTGGCCATACCACTCGTGTAACTCCATAGAGGTAAAAGAACCTCACCTTTCTATCATGCATTTACTGAAAAAGGGCACTGTTGTGTGCAAAACAGAAGACAGCTGGTATTTGGCTGATATGCTGCTTCTGAGGAGCTGGTACCTGCAATTGTTCGAGTGGTGTTTTCGGCATGCCCTGTGATTAGTCACTTCGTATCCTTCTGCGTAGTGGCTGCATCCTTCCCACACTCTAGAGTTGCTTCCCAGCGTTTATTTACTTCACCTCTTTGAGCAGATTTTATTCTTCATCCAGTTATTTTGTACTTCTCAGGAGTGGTATTACTCTGTTGATTTCCTCCCTTACGGCATGTTTTATCTGGGAGAAAGTCAGAAAAAGAAGTTGATCTCAACCAGATGTAATCTGCAATTTGCATGGGAGCTCAGGCCTGCAACAGAAATGGAAATGTTGGATTCCTGGATGTTAGGAAATACTACTTTTCCAAAAGAGTGGTCAGGCACTGGAATGGGCTGCCCACGGAGGTGGTGAAGCCACCAACCCTGGAGGTGTTCAAGGAACACTTAGACGTTGTGTTGAGGGACATGGTGCAAGGTAAATAATTATACAGATATTCTACAGAGAAGTTTGGCTGGTAAGAATAGTTAAACATAAAGGAAAGATGCTCACCAGTGTTGTAGGCTCACAAAGGAACTCCACAAGGAGGAATCTACAGGAAAAGATCCTCCCTCAGTGGAAGTCAGCCCTTAAAAGGGGTCTAGGAGAGGTGGAGCCTGGCTCCACCCCTTCCAGGCACACAGGTGAATTGCCTTCACCTGTGCTCCCATGGCTGACTCAGCACTTGCCTCAGATGGTTAATCAGAGGTTCAGGCCGTGATTCAGCAGTTCCCATTTAGTGAGAACTGTTGGTGATAGGTTGGACTGGATGATCTTGTAGGTCTTTTCCAACCTTGTTGATTCTGTGATTCTATGTTGTAGCCTCATACAGTGTTCCAGGTAAATACGTTCTTTGACTTGTCTATGCTCATACTTTGTTAGGGAGGGGACTGAAAGTGAAAGAGCTTTACCCAAGATTGTTTTCCTTCTATATTAGACCGTTAAATTGGAAACTGTGGGTGGGATGTATAAATTTGCCTGTTCCAGCAGGGCAATTGTGTAATGCTGTAAGTTAGGTGCATTGGCCAGTGGGCACAAAGCAGTGCCTGAAGCCAAGGCTTTGCTCCTCGGCACCTACTGTGAGTTGCTGGGCATTGTGGATGCCCAAATCCAAGGTTATTGTCCTTCTTTTCTTTGCACTGTTCTGACGTACAGGTGGCAGTGTTCTCAAGTGGCTCGGGTGTTAAAGGCTCTGCCATAAAAAGATGTAATTAAAACTATGAGCTCTTTGAAATGCGTAGTTAAGGAGCTTTGTTTCCTCTGAGAATTAGGTCCCGCTGAATGTAAGCTCTGAAATGGGAGGAACTATGCCATGAAGTCCAGTTTTCTGCTCTGTACTGGGCAAACCGGTACCATCTGCCTAGCAGATGGTGAAAAGATGGTTTCTGCTTCACATGAAAGTGATTTTTCTGTTCATGTAGATCTTGCATAGGTGAGAGGACATGATCAAAGGAGTTACTGAAAAGCGTGGAGGATATACCAAAGCATATCTGTGGCTTTGCTTCCTGCACTTAGCATGCTTACCTTCCGAAACTGTTCCTGAGCATCTCATTTTCTGTGCTTCATTCTCCAAATCCTGTTTGTTGTCCCCTGAGGTTGTCAGTTCTGCAGTGACCGTAAGCGGGGTTTAAAATATTTCTTTGTTGTTTAACTTGAAAAGAATGACTGATTTATATTTTCCAGAATGACTTTTTAGTAGGCAACTTTTTAAAAGAGTTGTTTTTTCTTTTTTAAGCAATATTATAGAGAATCATAGACTCATAGAATGGCCTGGGTTGAAAAGGACCACAATGATCATCTAGTTGCAACCCCCCTGCTATGTGCAGGGTCACCAACCACTAGACCAGGCTGCCCAGAGCCAAGAAAATGGAATCAGATTCATCAGGCAGGAGTGTCTACAACCAGAATAGAGCAGCAGTTCATCCAGGTCATTGACTTGTTCCAACAGCTGTCTGTGTCACAGGCTGCAGAGGATGATGAAAGATCTGGCACAAACACTGGTTGCTTGAAGAAGTTAAATACTTAACTGTTCATTAAAGTATTTTAAAGTCTTTCTTTTTATTGGAGTGAAATCATTAATAAGCTGTACATGCACAGGGTCAGATGTGTGACCAATGACCTACAGATACACGGAGCTGTATTTAATGTAAGGAATTAACACTGATTCTATCACATTTTCAAGTAATTTTTGTGTAAAGAGAAGGATCCCTAGAGTTAGGGAGTACGGAGCTTCTGCGTCCATTGTTTTGGATCGGATCTATTTTGACCTTGATTTACTTGATTGAGTTGGACGTGATGATCTTATGGGTCGTCTCCAACTCAGGATATTCTACAGTGCTGCGCTTTCTGTGTGATATTTTACTGTTAGCCAAGTAGGTGTACAAAATGAAAATCACTCTGGTGAAAGGGCTCACATCTGAGTGGCTTGGAGCACAGTCAGAGTGGGTTTACTTATGCTTAAAAAAATTGTGTGCTGGTCTACTTCTAAACGACTTGCTGTCCTTCTTTATCCCCTTTGGTCTCCTATGGTTGCGTGCCTTGTTTTACATACACAAATGTTCTTATGGCTGAAGTCCATAACACTATGTTTCATAATTTAAATTACAGACATCTGCATTGGAGTCCAAGAGAAATCGTGTTATGTTACTTTTCTGCAAGCATCGTCTATTGTGGGTGTACAAATTCTGTTCATTCCTGATGCTCTACAGTGGGTTTGTTCATCTGGAAGTAATAGCAAGGGAATAAATATCATAGAATGGCCTGGGTTGAAAAGGACCACAGCGATCATCCAGTTCCAACCCCCCTACTATGTGCAGGGTCACAAACCACCAGATCAGGCTGCCCAGAGCCACATCCAGCCTGGCCTTGAATGCCTCCAGGGATGGGGCATCCACAACCTCCTTGGGCAACCTGTTCCAGTGCGTCACCACCCTCTGTGTGAAAAACTTCCTCCTAATATCTAACCCAAACCTCCCCTGTCTCAGTTTGAAACCATTCCCCCTTGTCCTGTCATATAAGTACATAGTGTTATGAAGCAGTGTCTTACCAGGTCAGCCTTGCTTAAGATACGATGCGTTGATTATATTGAAACATTGAACACAGTGAATTACAGTGTTTAAATGCTGAGACCACTTCTAAAATTCATTAGAGCCTAATTCATTTCAGTGATCTATCTATCTAAATATAAGACTAATATTATGGAGTTAATAGAAGATTCTCAGCTTGCTTTTCAGTTCTTTTAATGTCACGCAATCATATGCAGTCATCCACAGTGCAAAATACAGCTCTAGTTTCTAAGCAGAAACTTTTATTTTATGACTGTTGGAGTGTTTATGTAACCGAGGCGTAAGTGTTCCTTCTTCCAAAACAGTAAATCTGGAACATCTTGAAAATGTGATGCCTGAATTCTTCAGTATGGAAGAAGTTGACCAAAACGAGGTCCAGGAAATACGGAAACACACCTTACCTTTTTCATGTTATTTGTAGGTGGTCTGATTTGTCATTACATTGTTTTCTTTCCTCAGATTGTCAAGCTGACTGTTTATAGGATGCTTCCAAAAAACCTCCTGAGAAGAACTTTGATGCAGAGGTTGCACCTATTCCCAGAAGATGTGAGTGGTCACAATGTTATGTTTTCTTTCTTTTTGCTTTGGAGGCGAAGAGCGCTAGCAAAGCTTCAGATAAGAAAAATCAAGCTACTTCTTAAATATGTAACTAAATACACTTTACATGTTGGTGCTCTTTATTTCACAAAGTTGTGATATCTAAACTATGCATGTGATTGTCTTGTGTATTATGACTTCATTTAGCATGAAGAATGCAGCAGCATTGACAGATTTTGGTCTGGATCTGGGGAGAAGGGAGGTGTTTTCTAAGCACCTTCTTTCTAAGGTTTGACTGTTCTCACCCTCCTCAGGTTATCCCAGAAGATATCGAGAAGAACCTTCTACAAGAGATTCCTCAGCCACGTGTAGTCCCCAGGAGGTTAGATGAATATACACCAGAAGAAATTGCTGCCTTTCCAAGGGTTTGGACTCCGTAAGTATATTAGACTTTTAAAATGAGCACTTGGACTGAATCTGTGATATATTGGCTGTTGGCTCTTACAATATGAATAAGGAAAAAAAGGATTATTTGCTTTCTTCACGTCATATTTTTTGACAGGAGACCATTAAGCAAAGAATGGTCATATTTGAAGGGAGTGGTTGCACGTTTTCTTATTTTCTGGCCTTTTTTTCATCAGTAAGACTTGATGTGAAATCATACTTTTAGTTCTTCATCCAAAGTAGTTGAGTAAATGCTTACTCACCGATGCTATTGTTAGTCAGAGTTGAAAGAGACACCACGTGACTGTGGGACTGAACAATTCATTTAAAAAGTGTAAAAGGATCTTCAGATTTTCTGTAGAGGAAAGGAAAGAGTCCTGTTAAACTGGAACTGGGAGAATGTATCTTTGGCAGGACTGTACCACGTGTTTATTTTGATGATTAACTTATTTTCAGTGCACAAAATCAGTTCCACTGTAGCTGCATTGCATTTCAGTGAGTACTTGTGGTTTGTTTGATGTGCGGCACTGAGTCAGCCTGCTAGTGAAAATAATCTCATCTGAGGCACTCTCTGATTAGTACCAATGTGATGACTCTGTGTTTTTTTTCTTGTGGTCATTTTGAGAGTCTAGTACTGAGCTTCCTTTAGATGTCAAAGCCAAAGGTCTGTGAGAATGAAGCAGGTGGACTAGAGTCTGACCTGGAGTCTTCCAGATGGTCGGCACTGACTTGTGTACTTCTGCTTATTTTCAGTATGTAGAATTCAACATCTTTTTTGGTAAAGCAAGTTTAAACATCTGGTGAATGTTAGTCATGTTGTAGCTCTGTGTGGCAGAGAGCAAGGAAACTTGATGTCGTCTAATTTAGTAATTGCTGTCAAGCTGTCTCCTAATAATTTCCTGTTAGCATTTCTTTGTTCTGCAGTCTCATCCCGATCAGTTTTTGGGGAAACAATCTGCATACAGGCTTCATACTCTGTGCCAGCTGCAGAGGGCGGGAAGTGCTGCTCACTTAGCAGTCCTGCATCTGCCACAGCTGGGAGGCTTTCAACTGAGAAAGTCGTGTTGTACCTTCAGTGGGATGAGCGAGTGTCTTAAGTGGACATGCTTGTTGAGAAGAGCCAGGGAATAGGTGGACCTAGAAGGGGAATAGAGCAGAGTTCTGGAGCAAAAGTGTGTCAGAGAGTACTGGAGGATGAAGAGCAGCACACTCCTGTGTGTTTGATCTGGGAGCTTCTGCAGAACACGTGGATAGTTTCCAGTCAGTAACTGTAGTACCTAAAATAAACCAGAATAAGAAGAATTCAGAAAAACTGTTAAAGTTTCTTTTTTTTTTCCAGATGGCTTTAATAAGTTTTCCCACCTTATGTGGGTTCTTTTCCTACCCTTTGAGAAGTTCTGATGGGTGACTTTTCTGTTTCTCAAAGGAGAGTGAGTGATTAAAAACAAGGATAAAGGTTGAGAGACACACACTCTGTGTCACGCACATTTTATTTTTGCTCAAGTAGGAAAAGACTTAAATTGTGTTAGCCTTTTAAAAATAGTTGTATCCTTTAGTGGAAAGCGTTACATGAAAACCATAGTTAATGTGTTTAAGGATATAGAATAAAGGAAAGCATGATTATGACAATAAAACCAATGTTTACGGTTTTACATTAAAACTTATTCCCAAGAAATGTGTGTTACTCAGTATAAAATGGTCATAAAGCAGATAGGAAATTTATATCAACTCAGAGTATGCTAACAGGCCTTCCTCTCCTTAATCTGAAATAACACATAAACGATTTTCATTCTGAATGTGAAGAGAACATGCTCAGCGCTGCTAATGATTTCCTTGGACTTCCTACCTGTGTTCTTATCCAAATATCTTAGAATCATAGAATCACTAAGGTTGGAAAAGACCCACAGGATCATCCAGTCCAACCATTCACCCATCACCAATGGTTCTCGCTAAACCATGTCCCTCAACACAACATCCAAACGTTCCTTGAACACCTCCAGGGTCGGTGACTCCACCACCTCTCTGGGCAGCCCATTCCAGTGCCTGACCACCCTTTCAGAGTAGTAGTATTTCCTAACGTCCAGCCTGAACCTTCCCTGGCGCAGCTTGAAGCCATTCCATCTAGTCCTATCACTGTCACACGAGAGAAGAGGCTGACCACCAGCTCACTACAACCTCCCTTCAGGTAGTTATAGAGAGCAATAAAGTCTCCCCTGAGCCTCCTCTTCTCTAGACTGGACAATCCCAGCTCCTTCAGCCGCTCCTCATAAGACCTGTGCTCCAGACCCCTCACCAGCAATGGTGACCCCAGACCCCTCACCCCAGACCAGCTCACCAGCCTGTGCCATCTTGGTACAGATTGTTTTGAAAGGCTGTTTTTTCTGGCAATGACACTGTAGACAAATAGGCAGTATCCAAGCTGAGCACTAAGGTGAGGAAATGGTTTTTAAGGAAAGCATGCATCCAGTGTGGATACCTAGCAGAAACTGTGTGTTGTGCAGGGTAGGTAGCCTTCCCATCACCCCTCCTTCCACCACATAACAGGATGTCATTAAGGATCTTACTCCGTGAGGGCAGAGAATTAAGTGTCCTAACCTTTCCAGTAAGAGAAACTTTCTTGGAATATTCTTTCCTTTTATACCTAACCTGAACCAAATGGTTTTGTGAATTGTACAGAGCTGCTGTCTTACATCCTTGGTCCAGACATCCGAAGTAAACGTGGTGAAAAACCTTGTAGAGGCAGGGAGGTAAAACTGTGTCTTTCCATACAGATGTAAAGGGGAGGAAGATCAGAAACCAGTTCTTCTGGCCAGCTTTGATCTTTTTGCAACTTCCTACCATGAATGAAGCCATTATTTCAAGGGTGCTTGAGGTTTCACATTGGGTGTTTTTAACGAGCTTTAAACAGAAATCATCACAGAATTCACCAATCTTGTGTGACTAAACAAACAGTACTGTTTCCCACCTCTCTTCTAAAGGCAGGAGTACATCAGATTTATGTGTGAATTTTCCTGTTAT
The DNA here is from genome assembly GCA_016647715.1 of Pavo muticus. NCBI lineage: Eukaryota > Metazoa > Chordata > Aves > Galliformes > Phasianidae > Pavo > Pavo muticus. The sequence goes on from JACDJE010000031.1 coordinate 1,512,473, forward strand.
ATGCCATTTAAAAGTTGTTTAGCTGACTGGGAATAGGTGTGTTTGTAGACAGTGAACTTCTAAAGGCAGGAAATTTGCTTTTGAAGAAGTATTTTGAAGTCATTTGGACAAGAATGTTCCCAAATATATAGAAGAAATCTGTCTTGTTCCAGTCAGATGGATACGTTCCTATGAGGTTCCCTTAAGAAAGCAGAGCAGTTCTGATTTCCAGGAGGGCACTCAGGTTGGTGGTGGTGTGCATACTGAGCGCCTGTTCCACTGCCAGACTTAATGGGAACTCTCCATGGACCTCCCTAGGCCAGACAGCCTCTCGCTCGTCTTTCTGGAAAAGAAGTCCTTGAAGGCTTTTGGCATTTTTAAAACTTAAGGTATTGTAAACTCTGAAACTTGACTTAAGAAAACCAAACACCTTTTGAATGTTTATTTTTGAGTAACCTGCCTGATTTCTGGCTCCCTTCTGCACAGCCTTCTTCTAGGTAGGGGGTTTATACTCTGAAGCCATAAAACTGTTTCAGCAGAGCAGTGAGAGCTGGTCAGAGTCCCAGTTCTTGAACAGCAGCCATATGTGGATCTGTGTGGCATGGCATACAGGTTCTTGGTGATCCATCAGCAGCATCCCACAGCTTTGAAAGAAGAAAACTGCAATGTTCTGGAAAGAAATATTTGTATGTGATGAAACACGAGTGTGTTGGGACACCTAGGAATGGGAGATGTATGGATAATCCTCTTACACAAGGATAATGGTGGTCATAACTTCTATTTACAGTTTCTCCCTGGCTCTGTGTTCCTTACAGCCAGTCATGCCGGCCTTAAGCAACTTAAAGTCTGCTGATGATGTGTTGTCAACAATGATGTTCCTAGTGAATAAATTTGAAGGCATTGGTAAACAAAAAACTTTTCATGTTAAGAGATCTCCTCAGCCACTGTTGTCCCTTCCGTTTGCTGTCTTAAAAGGTAGATGCAGTAACAGTTGTCTTTCCCAGTTCTACAGTTTCTGGTGTAAGTTCCTACTTTTAGTCACTAAATTAAAGAGATAACTTAGGTACTAAGAACTGAGGTACAAGCCAGAGATGTCCTGGGTATGTGGCTGAAACGATGTTATAAACAGCATTTATTAATGTAAGGTGCTGGCAGTTTCTTTACGAAGTTTTTTGTCTGTTAATGTCCTCTGATAAGGAAGCCAACACCAAAGGACACCTTGCATTATATTAGATACACAAATGATATGTGGAGTATTTCAAGTCACGTGCTGTCATAATGCTACATCTGTGAAATGCTTTTTGTTCTCCAATGAAATACAACATATAGTAAATGTAAAGTTATGGGGTCCTCTACTCCAGCTGTCTGCAGGAGGTGCAGTAAAGATTTCCTCCGAAGATGTTAAGGTCTTGAGCTACTTTTGTAAGACCCTTCTGAAGCTTAGTATTAGATTTAAAATTCTGCACTGAAATAAATATATCCCTCCAGCCATTTCCTTAGTTCTTTCAAACTGCAGTGTCTGCAGCTTTGTGGGGCTGGAGTTGATTTGTGCATGTTATGCCTCATGTGATGGTGCTTTGTTCTTACCTTGAAACACCCCTTGGTGGGCTGTTTCTTTAACAGGAGTAAGTACTGCCCCTCCAACTTGAACGTTCGTCTCAACAAGCAAGGTTGGCGTGCGTGGATGATCTGAGCGGAGACGGCCAACACAAACTTCTGTGAAAGCCTTGAGCCTGTCTTAGTTTTTCCTTAAAAGAGAAACTGGAGAGAGGAGGAAAAAGCTATCCTGCCAATACTGCTCAGTCCTGTTCTAATGGATGCTTTGAGAAATCCCTCTGGAAGTTCATTTTCTGTGGCTTTTTTGGTTCTCAGTAGGAATTCCAGTAACCAACAGTAAAGCGTTAACCTCTGTTAAAATTGGAGAACTATCACTGGTAACTTTATTTTTTTTTACAGTAAGGGCATAAAAATATCCCATGGTTTTGTGTTGATTAGCAAAAAGCTGAAGGTAGCTGAGTCTCATATTTCAGGCTACCAGAGCTGGATCTAAACAAGCCAAAAGCCACAAAAGTCAGGAAGGTGCACAGTTAGACACCTGAGGAGAAAGTTGATCCCCTCTTTAGGTTTTAGCCACAGGCAGCAACTGGATACTAACTGAGAAGGGTCAGTGACTTTATCGTCTTAAAAATCTGACAAATCCATATTTAGACGGATTAGCCTATTAGAATTAATTACTGGCTCTTCTCTAGCATGTATAAAATATGCTGATGCTACTGATTCTCTTTACCTAGGGGCAGCTTATGTCGTAGCTAAAATTTGAAGGTAACAGATCTAATAAATGGGTAACTAAGTTTTACTTCAGCTGTCTGAAGAGACTTTCAGAAAGAAAGCTTTAAAGCTACTTTCCTTTTCCCCCTAAAATCTGTTGTCTCATATGTGAAGAAACAGGAACTGAATTAATGGGAATTTGACAAGAAATACGAGAATGGTTTTATGTGATACTGTTGAACTACTTGCCCGGATGAAAATGGAATTAGAATTTTTTTAATTACTCCTTTACAAATGTCTAGATAGATTTGCTTTTTTCACTTTTGGTGGTGACAGCAAGTCTGGAAAGCGTTTCACTGTTCCTTTACTCACTTCTCTGTTTATTTGAAGAATAACGTAATTCTTTGGACAAAGCCAAGCGTGCAGCGCTGTTCTTTCTGTAGCCCTGTGGTTTTTTAACCATGTGTATTTTTTTTAAAGAATACCCTTTCGTATGAAGAAAGCGTAGTCTTGCTCAGATGAAACTTAAATGAACATTGCATTGAGTTAACTTAAATCATCTTACAAATAGAATTCATGTAATCCAGGTCAAATCTGGTATCAGTGGTATCTAGAATCATAGAATCACTAAGGTTGGAAAAGACCTGCTCCAGCTGCCCACCTACCACCAGTATTGCCCTCTAGACCATGTCCTTAAGCACTGCATCAACCCTTTTCTTCAACACCTTCAGAGATGATGACTCCATCGCTTCCCTGGGCAGCATTTTCCAATGCATTACTGTGCTTTCTGAGAAGAAATTCTTCCTAATATCCAATCTGATGGTAGATTTAAGTACCTTAGTTAAGTTTTGCTTAATTTGTTTTTAGGGAACCTGAGATTTTAACCAGTTTATTTTAAATTTTAATTAACTACTCCTAATCTCGTTAAAATTATCCAAATACATACTGGCATTGGATTAGATAGTGTGATTTATGGATACTTTTAAAATCAAAACAAACACAAGTTTCATATAGAATAAACTTGAGCTGCAGCTGAGAACCCTGAAAGATTTATCTTAAGCTTTGTACTTGCAGAAGGAAGTTAGTCACTATACTATATTGGCTTAACAGTATTAAAAAGGCACCTTTTCTTACTCTTCGTTATTAAATGCAGCTTCTCTTACTGTGGCTTATTACCAGTTCTCTAAGAAAATAAGCTGTACTTGTAGAAATGCTTATTAACTCAGATAATAGCCTGCATGAGGACTAAGCCAATACAGAAGAGTTTATTTTGCCCCCAGACAGAGCAAGTTCACTGTTTAGAATAGGCCAAAGTGAGATAATTTAAATATCATTAGCAGTTTCGCTGATTATTTTACCAGAGGCATAGAGCTACTCTGGGATAGTAAGTACGTTTTGAGTAGAGAAACAGTTCAGCTCCCCCTGCTCCTGGTATGTCTGCTGTCAGAGAGTAAGTGGACCGAAGGCTGACTGAGGAGTAAATACTGAGTGGTGTGATCAGCCCATAGGATCTCTTCACTGATTGGTCTTCTCCTATCTGTTACCATCTGTTAGAAACTGGTGTTTATATATAAACTCACAAAAGATACATTTATGAGGCAGTGGGATATAATTGTTTGACTACTTAACAAATTTTGAAGTACTTCAACAGTAATTAAACTATATTTATTTGGCTGAAAAACTGTAAAACTTACAAGTTTTATCCCTGCTCTTAAAATTCATTAAATATCTATAGGAAAATCATGCAGAGCTTCTGTAGGACTTGTCACAGAACAGTCAAGGTTGAAAGGCATCTATGCAGATCAGCTAGTCCAACCTCTTTGCTTAAGCAGGGTACCCTAGAGTACGTTACCCAGGACCACGTCCAGGTGGTTTTTGAATAATATCTCCAGGGAAGGAGACCCCACCGCCTCTCTGGGCAACCTGTGCCTGGGCTCAGTCACCCTCAGAGGAAAGAAGTTTCTTCTCATGCTCAATTGGAACTGTCTGTGGTTGAGTTTGTGTCACTGGGCACCGCTGAGTCTGGCTCCATCCTCTTGACAGCCTTCCTTTGGATACTCACTGATCAGATCCTGTTTGAACTTTCTCTTCTCCAGGGCGAGCAGGCCCAGCCCCCTCAGCCTTTCCTCATATGAGGGATGCTCTAGTCTCTTCATCATTCTGCTAGCCCTTTGCTGGACGCATTCCAGGAGCTCCAGGTCTCTCTTGTCCTGGACAGACCAGAACTGGGGACAGCGTGCTCCATGTGAAGCCTCACCTGGGTGAAGTAGAAGGGGAGGATGACCTTCCTCAACCTGCTGGCCACATTCTTCCCTACGCAGCTCAGGACGCCATTTGCTTTCTCAGCCACAAGGGCACTCTGCTGGTCAACGTGGTGGCCACCAGGATCCGCAGATCCTTCTCTGCCGAGCCCCCAGCCTGCACTGGTGTGTGGGGTTATTCTTCTCCTGGTGCAGGACCCTGCTCTTGCCTTTGTTGAATGTCCAGAGGCTCTGTGTAACTGTGAGTTACAGCTGATTCTTTATTTTCTGATATGTTCTAATAGACCATCAGTGCGAATAGGGAATCCTACCAGACATGAAAGATTTCAAGTCATTAGTAATACAGGGCATTGCACACACTGTGAATGGAAGAGATGGGGGTACCTTTTATACAGAATGATTCATATTTTTTTAATGCATCCGGAGTGCTTTTTCTCATCCATGGAAGGAATGAAGCCAAACGTACAAGCTAACCTTTTCAACTTTTGCTCCTGTACCACTGCTTCAATCTTTGTGTCAGTTTATTAGTGTGCAGCATTGGTTAGCTTTAAGGCACTGACCTTTCACAGTGCTGATGCAAGGTTGATCCTTTCTGAATAGTCATTCTTCATGTGGGTGAGATAGCAGAAAATATAGGGAACGTTGTCCCTCTGGGTCACATTCCCTAATGTTGAGATAGCTGCCTGCAGGTGAAGAGAAAAATGTAATTTGAGATCTTCAAAGCTTCCAAACCAGGTGTGCATTGCTGAGTCAAGAGCAGGTATTGACAGGTCACTTACTCAATATTGTCAGCCTTATTCCTTTGCAAGGACAGCTTTAAAATATGAGTTAGCAGTCATGAATGCATGCTTGCAGTCACACAAATGACTGCAATGACTCCCTGAAATTTGACTTTGTAGAATTTCTTTGAAATGCAGCAGAAAAGTCATCTATCTACAGAGAGATTACTTATGGAGAGGTGACTCATCTTTTTGGAGCTTGAAAGAAAAGAATGTTATCAAAAGATACTTTAACAGCCACATGTGGTTGAGAAAGCAGACAGGTGTGTGACTACTTCATCTCCAAACAGTACAAGCGCTGTGTATTAGAAGTTGTTAGAGATAAGTTGAAATGCTGTAGTGGAAGGTAAAATAAGTACGTACAGAGTCGGTAATGTCATATGGTACAGTAGGACCTTAACCTTATTTCTGTAAGGCAAGTCATGCTGTTTTTCATGTCTGCTGCAAGGGCTGTCTGTTAGCTAGAAGTAAGGCTATGAAGTTGGCTTCTGTATTTCTGAAACCAGGATAGTTGCAGTGTAACACAGATGGGAGAGTACTTAGATCTGACTTTTACAAACAGCACCTCCACTTTTACAAACCCACCTCCTCCCACTCCCTTTTTAATTTTTCTTTTTCTAAGGATGTTTTAGCTCCAAACATTGCTAGGCAGAGGGAAACATCTCTGCTGGAATGTGCTGACAAGGATTTAATAAAGGTGGAACTATGTGGCAAGTCTGTTCATACCTGATGGAAATAAATTTTCACTACAGGAGTTAGAAGTTGAACACATGGAACTTTTAGAAAGGGTCTTTGTTATGTCTCCTTAAGCAAGAAAAATACCTTAGGAGGAGGCAATTTCACATCATATTAAAGAATATTGGATGCTGGGAGGGGGCTGTCTCGCAGAGTTGCATCACATAGGTTTCTTTGTACTGCTTGTTTAAACCAGCTGAAATATTCAGACTGAGCTCGTAGCTCCGTGGGCATTCCTCCTGGCAAGAAGTGCTGGCTTTGAGTGGCATCCATTACTTCTGCCTTTTCACTGTGCTTGTGTAGCAGTGGTGTGAAAAGAATCGGGGAACTGGCCTGGATTAAAGACAGCCTTATTATATGCAGCTGCAGGGACTGCTCTGTGTTTGAGTTCTTAGGGAAAAATCTTCACTCTCCTGCTAATCTGTGTGGTCACCTCACTTTGGTATTAGTTCAGCGCAAGTCGTTTACGCTGTGGAAAACAAATAGATTTGTGGAAAGACAAATAGATCTTTACTTAAAGTACTCTGGGGAAGCCTTGCCCCTCTTTCAAGATGACCTGAAGAGGCCTTACCTCCTTAGGCTAAAGCCTGATAGCCTGGATTCTGTCTTTGGTGTCCAGGCTGATTTCACACAGAGTTATGTTTTTGTCTGACAAGCAATTCTAACAGCATCACTGTGTTAGAGCAGAGCAGATTGAAGTTATATGTAGGTGAATGGTATCTGAAGCATTTGCACATCTGAATGAGCCCCTCCAGCTCACCTTTTGAGTTTGTTCATCTAGCTAAAGGGTTCTAACCTTGAGAAAGAATGAGTCGGATGTGTGTTTCTGAGACTTCTCTCATTGCTCTGTTGTTTTTATCACTAAACGTAACCTTGATGCATAGGATGTCTTAGGAGTCCCTTATGTTTAACTCATCATAATTAATCATTATGCTCATCAATGAGCAGTTATCCATTGGTTTTCACAAGTGGCTCATAATTCTCTCTGAGTAGACAGTGGTTTTTGTGGGTTTATGGTCTTCCTTGGACAATATTTACGACTTTTGCTAGACACAGTGCTTTTCAAGGCTTAGCTTTCCTGGTGCCAAGGGCTCTTTAAAAGCAGAGATTGTGGTCCCCAGACATGGAGCACCAGTTGGCATAAAAGCCTACTGTGCCACTCGAAAAGGCTTTTAAAACTTTTATGTTTGTTCACACAAGTGTCTCGGTGTAGAAAATTCTGCCTTCAAGCTTCATTAACTTCGTAAGGCTGCAAACTGAAGCCAGTGCTTTTTGCATTTAACTTTAAGACAAGCATTAAGGTTGAAATACAGGTTGCAAGCAAGGGAAAAAAAAACACAGATTTTCAGCTCTGGAGAAAAGTACTGTGAGATCCCCAGCTCTGCAGCACTGCAGCGTTACCCTCGACTGAAGTTTTAGATGTGGTGTTCAAAGGAGAGCGCAGAATCCTTTCAGCACTGTGCAGGGGGATGGATGAACTGGCCCATAAAGAGAGTAATAAATACAAGCTGCAAGACAGTGATGTCTTTTCCATGCAGCTTGTCTAGAATCCTCCAGCACCTGTCTAGGATGGATGCAGTGATAACACTTCCAAGTCACTGCTGAGAATTTCTTAAAATCCCTCTCTCCCACTACAGCACAAACTGTGATATAATTAAATGTATCTTCTGGCAGGCAGTGGTGAGGTATGATTAACAAAATAGGAAATATTTTTGAAGACTGGAATGTGGGGTTCTAGGAAGCAGGAATTGGTTTTGCAGTGCATAGCAGCCCTCGCATACTGAGTTGCTTCAAGGCCAACGTTGAGCATGTGAACAATTTACATGGTGCTTATCTTTTATGCTCAACGGTATGAATTCAAATATTCACATGTCAATTAAATAAAAAACAGAAGCTGTGTGATTCCGTACCGTACAAACCTCTTGTCTTTGAAGTTGCCCTATTTTTTCTCTTTAAAATTCATATAACCTTCAGATTCCATATGCTGCACTTGCCGCACTCCCTGCATTGCAGAGTTGCTGTCCCATAAGAACCTTTGGGCTCCCACCAGGTTTGTACGGATGCTGTTACTTAGTGGTCCCGTGTGAGGCAGCCGCCCATTCTGGCCGTGCACACGCGGTGTGAGCCCAGGGCACAGCACAGACCATCAGCCTGCACTGATTCTCGGTAGTTTTTAGAGGCCTTGGCTTTGCTCTGAGTTTTTATGTAAGCCAGAAAATGTTCAGCAGCATTAAAAGCACAAGAATACAGAAATAAAAGCAGATGCAGTGCTTACTGCATGCTTACAGCAACGCCGCTATCGTTTCCATGTAAATTCTCCTAAAAAAGCACTTCTTTTTTTTTTTATTTGTGTTTTCCAGGCCTAAAGATTTTCGAATGAAGTAACAAAAGGAAAAACTGCTATCAGGAATGTCCGTCCTCCTTGGGCAAGAATTCTTCTTCCATGGTAGAAGAATTCATCTGTGCATCTCGGTTATCCCTTCTATGCAGAAAGCTTCTGGCAGGTATTAGCAAACCTTATTGGGAAAGATTATAAAAATGGTTGTATTTAAAGCAACTAAGGATGGATGTTACGTTGCTCACATCACCTGTACTTCATGCTGTGTGTCATCTGTTAATTAAATTCCTTTTATTACTATTATTAAACAATGGCTACAGGTTTTTTTTGAATACTTAAATGTGAGGGGAGCAGTACCTTGTGTGCTGAAATGAGGTATCTCACTGCAGAAGCTGTAGAACTTGATTTTCATCTGGTAGGAGTGGTAGGAATAGTGAATAGTTATGGATTGAAAAGCAGTGGCTCGAGGTGTTTAACCTTTATCTGTCTCTGCAGAAGTCACATTGTGCAGTTCTGAAAGCTTTGCCTGGATCCCGGAGTGCACACATCACATAACATTAATGGTGGGTTTTGGATGCTTGCCTGGCTGTGCAGGCCTTCGGCTTCCATATCTTTTTAGCTGATGTGCCCACTGCCATGACTGAGGTGTTGGTGGGCATCATCAAACTGCTGGAGCCAAATTACATTTAAAACAACAAAAAAACCAACCTGACAAGACTTGTCTTCTAGGAAAGCAGTGCACATATCCAAACACAAGTACGTGCATACTGCGGTCCTCTTAGACATAAGAAATCTGTTGAAATCTGCATCTTGGAACAAGAGGATGGTGAGAAGACAGAGCTGGAAGACTGCGGAGCAGCAAGGACAGCGTGGATTTCAGGGGCAACGCCATCTGACCAAAGACATTTCTCAGGAGTTCCCAACTGTTCTTCTGCATAGACAATCCTCAAGCCAAAGTCGTGTAAATAAATGAATCCCTTTGTATTTTCTATATGATTTGTTATCCTCCAATTTTTACAGTGGTTGGTGAGGAAAATCATAGAATCGTAGATTTGCCCAGGTTGGAAAAGACCTTAAAGATCACTGAGTCCAACCACGACCTAACCATACTACCCTAACTCTAACAACCCTCGGCTAAATCATGTCCCTGAGCACCACATCCAAATGGTTTTTAAACACATCCAGGGATGGCAACTCAACCACCTCCCTGGGGAGCCTATTCCAGTGCTTAACAACCCTTTCTGTAAAGAAGTTTTTCCTGATCTTACCCTGGTGCAACTTAAGGCCATTTCCCCTCGTCTTGTCACCAGTGAGAAGAGACCAACCCCGCTCTCGCTGTAAGCACCTTTCAGGTATTGGAAGAGAGCAATAAGGTCTCCCCTCAGCCTCCTTTTCCCCAGACTGAACATCCCCAGTTCCTTCAGTCTCTCCTCATAGGGCATATTCTCCAAGCCCTTCAGAAGCCTTGTTGCCCTTCTTTGGACCTGCTCCAGCACCTCAATGTCCTTTCTGTACTGAGGCGCCCAAAACTGAACACAGTACTCGAGGTGAGGCCTCACCAGTGCCGAGTACAGGGGCAGGATTACTTCCCTAGTCCTGCTCACCACACCATTCCTGATGCAAGCCAGGATGCCATTGGCCTTCTTGGCCACCTGGGCACACTGCTGGCTCACATTCAGCCGACTGTCCATCACTACACCAGGGTCCCTTTCCATCAGGAAGCTTTGCAGCCACTCCTCCCCAAGCCTGTAGGGTTGCCTGGGGTTGTTGTGACCAAAATGCAGGACCCGACACTTGGCCCTATTAAAACTCACACAGTTAACCTTGGCCCATCCATCCAGTCTATCCAGGTCCCTCTGTAGTGTAGTTCTCCCCTCAGGCAGTTCTGCACTCCCAGCTGTGTTTCCAACACCTGTTTTGTTCAAGCAGCGTAGAGGAAGCAAGACAATGTGTTAGGTATGACCTGATTTTCATATAGGCATTTCTTCAGCCTTTTGCTTGAGTTTATCCAGTTCCTGTCCAGAGAACATGCAAGGCTTTGTTTCCACATCTGTAATGAAACTCAGTTAATTCCTGAAAGCATTCTTCAAAGGTTAAAACAAACACTTTTTGTGCGAGGATGCAGTAATTTGTAGGTAAGATTTGGGTGGCATCAGTCACGCATTCGTGACTTCACAGTCGCCAACTGAAGTTTCTTAGGCTGTCTGGAAAAATGTGAGACATTCCTGATGATACAGTGACTGAATTCTGGAGAAAATAAATATTGAGCAGATGTGTCTGTGTCTCACTCTCTTTTGGCAAATGCATAAATCCTGAATATTACTTTTATATCACAGTAGTAGCCATCAGACAGTTACTTTTGCATCTGCAACAAGTTGACATGCAGCCAATGCTAAATGAAGCACTCTGGTTAGCAGCTATCGCCACCGTTAAAAACATAAAGCACAACTAGTATAATTAAAGCTTGTCTTTCAGGATATAAATTAGAAAATTGTAGAGAGAATGCCTACCCAAGAAACCCTCTCACTTGCGTAATCCACTGCATGTAGCCTCCCATACGCAGTGATGGCGAGGACGGTTGCATGTGCACTGTGGGGCACCTGTCCTGCTGGGGGGGCCGGGGGACAGGATGACTGCAGGAGCTGCTGGGGAAGCACAGGGAAGATGACGTCTGCCTTACAGCACTGTAAAGTGGGGTTAATCTGCTTAAAGTCAGTAAGTTATCATCTACTTTTTTTACATTATACTTTAAATGCAAGTCTGTATTAGGAACTCACATTTATGGCAATCTAAATCGCCCTTCTACAAGAAAAGTGGTGAGACTTAGGGGTGGGAAAACTAGTGGAAAAACAGAAACAGCACAGAAAGGAATACAGCCATGTAGCTGGAAATTGCCCTGGGATATACGCAGCCACGGGTATTAGTTGCATTTGTAAATTGTTTGTGTTATTAACGAGGCTGACTTCTGGGCCAGAGAACTTGAGATTAATACAGTAAAGGTATGCAGCCGTCTCAACACCAGTTTCTCTTCTTCGTCACGAGCTAAGAGGGCTTCTGGCAGCGGCCAGAAGCAAAAGCTGACACGTCTCCCTCTTGAGTGTGAAGAGGCTGAACTTTGTCAGGGGCAAGCAGGAACCTGGTCCTGGGACCCACAGGTCAGCCCGTCTGGGGCTCTGTAGGGATTAACAGTACTTAAAATGCATGACTTCATCTTAAACATACGTACATTTTTGACCTTCTGCTTTAAAACTTTCTTTGTTGCTTAGTCTCAGTAGCGTTCAAAGCTGTTTATTGAATCACTTTACTAATTATCTGCTTTGTTTTAACATCATGAATTGCTTTGTTATTCTCAAGTGGTTGGGTTGTTGGTTTCTTTCTTTCTCTCACTATTAGGTGATCCAAGTGGCTTTTGCAACCGTTTCTTCCAGGCTTTTGATTTTGGCACGTTAATATCCAAAATCTCACACCCACAGATGGAACAGCTTCCTTATCTCATATTTCATCTCCCCACTTCTTCATACATTGTATAAATAAGGCGAAATATCCTTTCAGCTGAGTGCCTGTAACCTTTACAATAAAACCGTTGCACAGAAGTGCCGGAAAAGGAAAATATGTTTTCTTCTCTTTACATTCTGTCCCCTGAAGATCTACACAGCTGTTCCAAGCTAAAATCAGTCAAACAAATACAGAATCAACACATAAAAGCTTGCCACTTTTATTTGCATACAAAACAGAAATGAAAGAGGTTCACAATAAATTATCAGTGTACTCCCACAGAACATTCTTGTGTGTTTGCATAATGCGGGTTAAAAACAAATACCGTTAAGATAAGACTTCTTTGCGAAAGGTTTAAAGAAACCTGATTATGGACTTTTCTCTGGTGAATTTAGTAGTGTTACTCTGCTAGTAAAAGCAATTCATCCAAAACTAACAGAACACGGTCAGCTGCAAAAACGTGGGTAACAAAACATAAACTTTGTTGAACGGTTCTATCTACACCAACTAACCAGATGCATTTTTTCAGATACAGCTTGAATACCGTACTCTGGAGAAAGATCTGAAAGTGATCTTCCATCATCATCTAGCACCGACCCACTAACATACTAAGTTTCTGGCATGCAAGATAATTTTACCTTTATTTCTTGTTTCAACTGGTCTGGTACATGTATTTTTCTTTAATATAAGAGCCTGTAAACATCTTCAGCGACAGATTAGGCACTTGGACAAGGGGCCAAATAGAGATGCACATAAAATATTTCCCTTTCTAAACAGTTCATTGAGAGGGCTCTTTTCCATTTTCCCTTTTGTGTTCCAGAGTCTTGATGCTTCTTTTGGCTATCTTCCTTCTGAAGCGACTAATTCCGGGGGATCTCAGCTCAACGGCTTCCATCTCTTCTCGAACGGGAGTAAACTCTGGTTGAGCAAGATGAGGTGATGGATAGGAGGACTGGGAGTATGGGGATGGTAAAGGGTAGGACCCGTGAACTACGTACGGCTGTTGCTCACCATCATAAAGGTCCTCGGGGTCATAGATTTGGTAGGAGTTATGTGGCAACTGCACTACTGGGATGTCTTGATCAGTTGGCTCACCGTATCCACCTTAACCCACCACCACCAAGAGTATTCATATGGTTAACACAGGAGAAGGGGAGCAGAAAATTGAAGCGTTCATTAGGAAATTGACATATATATATACCTTCTATACATAGAGAGTGTGTGTGTGTATATATATATATAATCTTTAAATACACATTTTTTTATTCACATGAAGGAACAGTGAAAACATTTAACTAAATTAATAAGCTGGAGCAATTGGAAACCCACCAACAGACAGCCAAGTTAGTTGGAAACCACCACCAGAATTTGTCTTATGTCCAGTTGTAATACTGTGCTTATTATACACTGCACAATCTGCCTGCTTTAGCTTATTCCAATTATGGGCTGGAATATATGATTAACGGGCAAAACGGGTCAGACAATAGCTTTTAGCAGTGCAAGGAAGCTAAGTGCATGTACAGCAGCTAGCAAGTTCATTAGTGGTAGTCAATATCGTTGATGGAAAGCACAGAGCAGTTCAGCATCCGTATCTGACCTTCAGCCAAATGAGAACTGAACCAGAATGAGTCTTTCACCTTCTGGATTGGTAGCCATTGTAAGGGATTGGGCCTTAAAACAGGAAATGAACAACAGGGAAGGGTGTGAGGAGAAAAGGATAGGAAGAGACGACAACAAAAACATTCACATAAGTAAAACATACAAATCACGGGCAGATTAAACTGTAAACATCAAACAAATAAACCTTATGCATAACGTTTGTAGTAACTAGTAATTTGCTAAAATAAATTTCAATTTTAGGCTGGACAACATCAACAGTTGTTAACACAACATTGTGTTAACCCTCCCATGGCCTCTGTGCTACAACAAACAAGGAAAGTAGAATACACAGAAGATACAGAAAGAATCATTTTCTCCAGATTGCTTCACTTGTTAATGACGGACACGTGCATCCCTGTTCCAGGTTACACTAGGGCAGGTTTAGTAACGTTCATGCTCTCATGCCATTCGGAGGCACAAGGAAGAGGAAGTGGAGAAATGTTTTAAAAACTACAGATGTGCAGCTCTGCTGTCACGAACATTAGGAGGTGGGATTCAACACACAGAACGTTCAGGTGGAGCAGGCTCATACAGTTACACACACACATACAAGACAAAACCCAATACACTTCATCCATTCACAGGCCCAAATCAGATGGTGGACTCCGGTCACTACGCTGCGGGCACCTTTGGCTTGTGGGGTCATTCCACTAAATATAGCAGCACTTGACGTGCGTGTTTTTATGGAGCTAATCACGTTTTAGCGCAAGGATCACCAGTAGCCTCCATCTTACTTTGGCTGTTAGAAGGACGCGCTATGTTTCCTTGCCCCACCTTCCCCCGAGCGCAGCCTACTCACCTCCCATACCATAGCCAGCACAGGAGGAGGGGTCGCAGTACCCCGGGGGGCCAGCGGGGCCCTGGGAGCCAGGGGGCCCAGTGTGGCCAGCAGGGCCACGTGGGCCTGGAGAGCCTGGTGGGCCTGGGCTGCCAGTTCGGCTCTCGCCTGGAGGTCCTGCATAAAACAGGGAGACGAAACGTGTGACTAGCATCTCTCACAAGGCAGTGGATTGACCACCTTGGCAGTGCTGCTGGTGTGGTGCTAGGAGACGATGGCACGGAGCTCGCTACAAATACCCATGGCAGATAGCTCAAGCACAGGGTCTAGGCCTCTCTGCTCCAGCTCCCCCACACATGCTGAGGGAAAGGCTCCAAACTTTTCCCTGCTCCTGACAAGCCTCCTCTCTGGCTGTTGCTTTGTATTCCTTGCCAAAGACAGCTCTTAGCCAGACATTTTTACTAGTATTTCCAAAGCACAAATGTTTCACCAAGTGTCAGACGTTTGGAAAGGCAGTTTCATGGGGGGAGGCCCGCATGCGTAGGTCTCCCTTTCACCCATGCTGCTTCAATTCACCTTCTGGGTAGCACTGTGCCTTGATATCGATATTCTAATGGAAAGAACATCCTAACAAAGTCAACGCAATTTTATGCATGTTTCACCCTCTGTTATTTCAGGAACTAAATATAACTCTCTTTGATTAATGAGCTAAATTCATACACATTTCTCTGTCAAGTTACAGTTGACCTTGAGTCAATGAAAAGACAAATGCAATTAATCCAGATTAATTTTTACCTATCAGATGTCATCTCTGAAAAGGAAAATTAATGTGACTGACGATACCATCACGTATCACATCACAATGTCATATCACATAGTACGAACGTTACAACAGTAAGGTACCCAATGACTGATTCTTCTGCAACATAAGCCTTAGAAGCGGAGGGCACAGCCATGAAATTCTTAGGTGCTTTGCAAATGGGCCAGGGGAGCCTAATCCAAATGCCACACATTTTTACCTGTAGATCCTGGTGGGCCTCGGGGTCCTTGAGTTCCAACACCTGGGTTGCCTCTGTCTCCTTTCTCACCCGGCAAACCTAATGAAACAGCACTCAACAGAGTCACGTTTTGAACAAAGCTGTGCAATGTTTATTATTTAACTGGGCTATAGTTCCATATGCTACTTTTCACTTAAAAACAGATGCAAGAGAAGAAAGGCGGTAAAAATAAACACCTATTTGGCTCTTTTTTCTTCCCTTCTCTGATAGCCTCACAAGGGGACCACGGCATTCCTGAGGCATTAAACATTCCTGCTGCCATCGTGTTTGCTTCGAGGTGTCATGTCGGAGCATAGGCCAATTTCCCAAAGGCACTTTCCAGCTGGAAGAGTCCTCCTGGACTATACAAAGGTACAACTACAGTGAGTGGAAGAATCCTCAGAACTTCACAAAGCTGTCTACAAACTACTGCGTGGCCCAGAAAAACAAACAAACAAAAACACCCTAAACAAATTTTTAATGCTACAGCCTTCTTGAAATCCCTTCCAGAAGTCACGCACCAGTTGTTCAGCAGAAGATGGTTCCACACATAAATGGAGAGAGTTATTATGGTTTACTGAAGGGCCTCAGGCTGCTAAAATGCAAGAGAAGTCTCAGCACAGATGGAATCTGTCCCCCAATTGAATTCCAGTCTAAAAGCTTAGCAGTCACAAAACTCCTGATTTTCCATTTGCTCGTGGCCATGAACTGCTATCACTGGGTCTGATCTGTGAAGAGCATAGATCTAGTAATGCAGACAAGGCACTACATTCTTCCAGTTTTCCATCACCTTCTACCCTAGCATTATGGCATCCTATAAAAACACTTTCTATACGCAGCAATCACAAAGAGTGGTATCGAACTGAAGTAGGTGTCAAAACTACAAATTCCAGACCATGAGTTTCCACTGGCGACTTGGAAACTCTCATAAAGTCTGTGTTTGATTTGGATGGTTCAAAGACAAAATCCAGGCTGGTTTGTGGGACCTTACCCCCTATTTTCCAGACCTCCCAATGCTGGTAATTTCTCTCACTGCTTCACAGCTTCCACGCTCTCAGAATGAAAGCTAATATAGAGCACCTTCATAAAAACAAAGCAGACAGGAAAAAAGTGCTGCTACCCTTGATGAGACATGGCCTCCAATTTCAACTAACAGCTGCTTCCTTCCCTCCTGCTTAGGCAGCTGTAGCATCTTAAGGAAAAAACCTCTGGAGAACACCTCCAAGTAAGCATGTCTGGACCCCTGTTTATGCAAAGAGCCGTGTAAGATTTTTTCCTTCCTAAGCTAGGTTCTGATGGATGCAAATAAGAATAAAGTTTAAATGTGAAGATACTGTAATAAAAATTCATCACTCACAATGTATTGCCCTCCATAAGTTGTCAAAATAAGGATTTACTGAACAGCAATCTGGTGGTGCATATTTGCCTGTCAATTTGGTCCCTGGGCTTTTGACAAAGGTATAAGCAGAGGGGGAGTGGAAAGTCTAAGTGTGAAAACTGAGAGTCACTTTTGAGCCCTTTAATCTGCTGGCATTGTCCTTACACTGCACAGAGCTGCACACTGGGAGTCAGCTCACTGAAAGCACTGACCCCACTGAGAGCAGAGCCTGCACCATAGGCAGCTTTCACTCCATCTTTCCTCTCCCTGTGTGGTTTAGTCTGGTGCCTCCTCTCTAAGGCAAGCAGTATGCAGGTCTCATATGGCCCCAGAAAAATGAGTTCCCTTCATTCTTTGAGGAGATGATATAAGGAATTGAAACAGAAAGGGAGACAGCAAATCTGTATTTCCTGCAATCTCTTCTCCAGCTGAAGACTTCAGGAGCATCTAGTCCTCCCACACAGCATCTTCAGGGACTGGACAAGCTTAATTCACACTAGGAGAGGATTCACGTGAACATTATGTACTTGTCTACCCATCCAGAGATATAGATAAACATCTGTACACTGAAAGATGTAAATGACATCAGTATTATGATCCCACCAGTTTGTATGATCACCAGTCCAGGTATGAGATCTGTAGGGCTTCTCTCCCTTTCATCAGCTCTTTCATTTGCCAGCTTATATGAGGCCATCTGAGAAAGCCAGGAACTCATTCCAAGTCCAGACAATAGCACCAGATTAGCTCTGCCATGCTGAGATCCATCCCCTGGGCAGGCTTTGTACCTTTTCAGGTGCATGGTGGCATATATATAAAATGCAGCTACCGCATTTCCAGAAATTCTGGCTGTCCAAGTGTAGACAATCCTGATACTGTGGCTTGGATGTACAACTATGTTCTCCTCTCCTCAGTGTTTCTGACTATGCCAATTTAGGATGCATTAGGTCAGAAAGATGAGGAAAAATTTACCAGGGAGCTGGAGACCTTGTTTCTGACTTTATTCCAAGATCTGACATTGAGCACAGAGGACTACCAGAGCCACAACAGCTTGTCCCAGTGGTAGCAGAAAGTGAAAAAGGAATTCAGTTTCAAACGTCCTCTCCAGCTTTGCTCCAGTGACTAGCTGGTTAGAGCTTCATTTCAGGTAATTTGAGTGCATCTCTCCTACCAAACATCCCTCACACTAATCTTGTTTGTACACCACTGCTTTCTCTAAAA
Organism: Pavo muticus; assembly: GCA_016647715.1. Lineage (NCBI taxonomy): Eukaryota > Metazoa > Chordata > Aves > Galliformes > Phasianidae > Pavo > Pavo muticus. The sequence goes on from JACDJE010000031.1 coordinate 1,530,398, forward strand.
ACAATAATAGTTCCCTCCTGCTGTTTTGCAGGTAGATAATGAGCAACCTCTGGTCAAACTGCAGCATTACTAAAATCTCACTGAAGGTGAAGGGTTCTGAAGTGTTTTAATTACTCAGGCATCTTGAAATTTGCCAGCATTTTTTCTTCTGGGGTTCTTAGCAATGTAACACATGAGATTCCTGCTCTCAGGTTGGTTTTTTTTTCAGTCCAGTATGAGCCTCCTATTTTTAATGTAGCATTTAGTTAGTACACAGACTGCAGATTCAATCTGAAATGCTATTCAGAACTTTTAATGAATGACTGCATTGCACCATGCACCATTTATGTAGGAAGCAGGCCTAGGTGCTAGAGATATGCTCAAATCCGCATTTATAACCCTGGGGGAACCTGTCAAAGCCACATCTTCTGTTACCAGCAATTGAATTCTACCCATTTTAAATATGACATTCTCATGCACACCTCTTGTCCTGCACTGTAAATGCAGTTTCCAGATATCTAAAATTTGCTTAGCCCTGGTTTGCTTTAAACATATGGAAAGTCCCCTCAATTGCAATTCCCTACTTTTGTTGCAGGCTTTTTAATAATGTAAATTCATCTAAATTGTATCTTTTCATATATGCCCTGTACAAATTGTTCAGCATTTACAAAAAGCAAAGCGTGTTTGTGTGGATTGCTTCAAAAGTAAGAAGGTTGACCCATGATAACCATCTGGAGTCTACACAGATGCTTAGCAAGAGGATCATTGTTTATCTGACTCTGTGTTAACATTAAATAATGACTTCAAAGGCAATTGCCACAATATTTTCAAACCAGAGCCTTCCAAGCACGCAGATATTATTCTTTATACGCACAAGTAGACACATCCATACGTGATGTTCCCAAGAGAAATTCAAGTAAGAAATGGTAAAAACAGAACAAACCTACTCAGGCTAATAATAAAATATTCATTCTGGAACAAGTTATGAAGCTTTTGCATGGGGTCAAACTTCCTTTAAAATCACATGGATATTTAGTTCCTAAAGCAAACATACTGCAGGCCAGGATACAAGTTTGCATCAGGTTTCTTTCAGTTTGTTTTCCAGAAAAGTTTATCCAAGTGAAAGAGAATATAAACACTGAAACAAGAATTACCAGTTCCTAAGGTGAAACTCACATGAGTTAAAATTGAGCACTCTATGAGCCCGCTAATAGACTTTCCACCACAAGTCTTTAATAAGGGTAAGTCAGCATTCACAGACCTCCTGGTCACGGTTAATGGCTCCCTCTTACCAATGACCGAACATTCAAAATTCTCCCATTTATTTATTTATATACATTGAGGCCTTCTTTGCATTTTATTAAAGCATTGCTTATAGAAAATCAACCAGAAAAGACATCATACTCCATGTATGTTATTTCAATGGTTAATTACTGTTAGGGTTAAATCATCATTCTCCATGTATGTTATTTCAAAGGTTAATTACTGTTAGGGTTAAATTTGCGTATCAAATATTGTCATTTGAGTTAGAGTTCTTCAAATCCTAGTAATTATTTTCATATTGTGCTCTGGACATACTTCAGCAATACTCTCTGTCTTTCCTTCTCCAAGTTAACTGTTTTTTTAAATCTTGTCCTCATCCAAAATAAGCAATGGCTTGGGCTTAGCCCCATGGAGATCGCAAGCAACTGAAATCAATTATTTCCAACTCTCTGCTAAAGATCTCTCTGATAGCATCAGTTATTAAAAACAAAACCAAGATCATGAGCACATTCTCTAGAAAAGAAAATTAAATGTTCATGGTTTCTCCTCAAAGGAAAATCTTAAGTATCGCTCTTTAAGAGAAAACTGTCCTTTGAGGAGAACTGCATACTGCAATTGAGAAAAATTAAACTCTTACCTAAAGTTATCCTCTTTTAAAGATGTATAATTGCATTCATAATGAATAATAAGACTAGATTTTCTTCTTTTTTTCTTTTTTGTCTAGGGGAAGCTGAAACTGGAAATAAAAATATTTGACTCAACTGGCAGAAGTTTCATTTAATTCCACTGGAAAGCTGCCATCAAGGCCATAGACATGGGCCTTTTGATAACACATGTTTAAGTAACTCTTTCATATAAAGCCAGAATGCAAATACAGATGAAGCTGTACTTGAGCATTGTGGCTTTCCAAGTGACAGTGTATGTATTTGTTGTATATTTTAGTAACAATGAGATGGAATGAGTAGCCATTAAGTTTTGTGCATCATTTCAGCATGTAGCACAACAGCAGAAGTCCAAGCAGTGGTAGAACAACTACATTTTCAAAGCTTTTGAAAGCTAGAAGTGAATTGGCACTCAGAAGCCGGACACCAGTTATTTAAGTTCCAGTTCACAAGCACAAAATCAAAACAAAAGCTGTTGGAATGAGTTAAAGTAAAAAAAGAAAATGGTGTGTGAACTAGTAAAAATAACAGAGATCAGTGCTGTAAATAATCACTTTGGGTACGTTTTTTCTGTACTCCTACGTTTGTGCAAATAAGTAGGACAAAAAAATTCTAGTAATTTATCCGGGGTTAGGTATTATAACACATAAGACAATGTGGCCTCCTTAATCACTGATTCAGTGGTCTGTTGAGCCACCACTAAAATATTAATACATAGGGACTGCTAGAGATGTTCCTTTTCACAGTATTAGAAGCCTAAGTAATAAATGTGCTACTGTGATCCCAATCCATTCACTAATGTCTACACTGGGAAGAAAAAATCTTAGGAGGCAAAAGACACTGCAAACAAAATCTGTCAAGAGAATGACTTACCCTTTCTTATCAAGGTGGTCTTTCTTGGACCGACTAGCTCAGAGTATTCCTAGTGAGATAATACATTCAGGAATGGGACACCGTGGACCTAGGGGTTCAAGTGGAGGTTCCTAACAGAACTCAAAGACACTCTCTCAATCCATCTCCCTCCAAAAACGTCGCATTAACATTTGGCAGAGTGACAAGGTAAACAAGGAAAAGAAGCTATCGGCCAGGCAAGTTAGCAGGGAAGTACACTTATTTCAAAACCTTTGACTGCTGACATTTTCCAGTAAAGCTCTCTTCACGGCATAAATGTGAACCAGTTCCACATGTTGCTTTTAGAAGCTCCCACTCCTCACCAGGCCTTCACAGGCCTGGACTGAATGGTTGGTGGGCAGGGGAGGTAAGAGGAAATGTCTGGCTACTCCTGACTTTTTCTCTTCCTGCTAGAACACCTTTCCATTCAGTTCAGAATAGTACCAGGTTCTTGCAGCAATTCCAACACTCTGAACTCTGAGAATGTAAAAGCAACACCCTATCAGGAAAAAAGTGGGTCTTTTTTTCCTCCTAATGTCATTATAGTATGCTCTACTGACACTACTGTCACTGTTCCAGTGTATTAACTGTACTTAAGGATGGAGGCTAATCTGGCACTGTTTTTGAACACAAAATTAACTTCATATACATCCAAAATACTGGTGACATCAGTAAAAATAAACACATTGCTCACAAAGATTTCCAAGTGGTTGGCTGGAGATCTTCATGGACTATAAATTGTGACTTGCTGAGCAAGTTAAATGCAAGCAATGCTTTAGAACACAGCAAGGGATAGGTTTTGAGTCCATTTACCCTCTCTTCTCTGCAGTTACTAGAAACTAAAAAATTTCCATCCAGAAGCAGAGCAATTTTTATCTACTAATTCACAGTATGATATATAATTAAAATGAAGTGAGAATTGAGATATAGAAGAAACTTACAGTCAATCTCCACAAACATGGTAAAAAAATAAGTATTACATTTTACTGCTGTGTTTTGGGTTAGCTTAGAGCAATCCTTTGGAAAATGGCAAGGCAAGGGCAGGTCCTGCCTGACCAACTTAGTGGTCCTCTATGATATCAGTGAACAAGGAAAGAGCCACTCATGTCAGCTATCTGACTTCAGTAAGGCCTTTGACACGGTCTCCCACAACATCCTTCTCTCCAAACTGGAAGATATAGACGTGATGCATGGACTGTTCAACGAACGAGGAACTGGTTGCAAGAACATACTCAGAGAGTTGTAGTCAATGCCTCAATGTCGGGATGGAAATCAGTGACAAGTGGTGTCCCTCAGGGGTCAGTACTGGAACCAGTGTTCTTCAATATGTTCATCAATAACATCGACAGTGGAATTGAGTGCACCCTCAGCAAGAATGCAGATGACACAAAGCTGCATCATCCATTTGACATGCCCAAGGGTCGGGATGCCATCCAGAGAGACCTAGACAGGCTCGAGCTGTGAGCTGAGGAGAAACTTGTGAAGTTCAACAAATCCAAGTGCAAGAACTGACACTTGGGCCATGGCAAACCCCACTATCAGTACAAGCCAAGGGATGAAAGGATTGAGCACAGCCTGGCCGAAAAGGACTGCAGGTACTGGTGGATGGCAAACTGGACATGAGCCAGCAGAGTGCCCTCACAGCCCAGAAAGCCAACTGTATCCTGGGCTGCATCAAAATAGCAGGGTCAGCAGGTTGAGGGAGCTGATCCTGCCCCTCTGCTCTGCACTGGTGAGACCTCACCTAGAGAACTGCACCCAGATGTGGAGTCCTCAGAGCAGGAGGACATGGGCCTGTTGGAGCATGTCCACAGGAGAGTCACAAAAATGACCCAAGGCGTGGAATATCTCCCATATGAGGACAGACTGAGTGAGCTGGGGCAAGGAGAAGGCTTCGAGGAGACCTGATAGCTGACATTCAGTATCTAAAGAGGTGCTATAACAAAGAAGGAGACAGAGTCTTTAGTGAAGACTGTTCTGATAAGTCAAGATGAAAGGTTTCAAACTAAAAGAGGGGAGATTTAGACCGAATATAATAAAGAAATTTTTTACAATAAGGGTGGTGAGTGACTGGAACATGTTGCCCAGAGAGGAGGTGGAAGCCCCATCACTGGAGACATTCAAGGTCAGGCTGGATGGTGCTCTAAGCAACCTGATCTAACCACAGGTGTCCCTGTTCATTGCAGGGGATTTGAACTAGATGACCTTTAAAGGTCCCTTCCAACTCATGATTCTAGGATTCTCTAAAAAGGATTATGAAATATCTCAGGCTCTGTACAAACTAAAATGTATATTTCAGTTAAATAAACTTCTACTACATCCATAATGCATCAATCTAAAATTTCCATTCCTTCTGAAGAAACGAAATCCTCAAGGACTAATAAATTAATTTGGTGGGGGGTTTTTTTGTTTGTTTGTTTGTTTTCCTGAGTTCTGAATGAGCTCCCTTCTCTTCTGTCCAGGTTCTATTCATGGTTGTTGTTATGTGAGTAATAAAAACCATCTTCATTTCAAGTAAAATTGTTAATTATTTTGTCTTTAAGTTCATATATAAATTCTTGATTCTTAAAACAATCTTGTTTTGAGCTGTAAGTACAGTAAAGCACTCTCAACTTTTGGCATCACAGTTCATGAGAATCTGCAGAGTTCTGGCTGACCGATTAAACTTCTCAAAGTAAGCTCGATAAGTGCTTGTTCTTTACCAAGTATGAAACTCCCCACAAGCACAACTTGTCAAAATCAGTCCCTTCTAACATCAATTATCTACAGAGACAGAAAAAGGGAACAGAATGACCACATTGTGGTGCAATATTTTGTTACAATCGCCTTTTTTAATGTAGATTTTATCTTTTCTGTACTCATTCTATTTTCAATGCTTTTTCCTAAAGATTAATGTTACCAAAAGTGGTTATAATGGAAAATACATGACAAATGCTGGACAAGTTTCCATTTTCATAGCCTGAAACCACAGTATATTCTGTGTGTTTCAATAGTTCCTGCCTGAGAAGAATTTAAAACGTACTACGGAAGTAAACTCCCTGAAATCTCCATTCGTTCTGTGGGTCACCATTTTTAAAGACAGTTCTTAACTTACTGCTTCTTCCAATTTTCTTTCATCCTTTTCCCTGTACCCTCCTTCCTCATTCTTTCTGGATTGTGTGTTGTCTTTTGTCAGCTGGAGCAGCGCCATGACTGACAGGCCAGTACCCTAAACCTTGCCTCTTTTTTTAAGAAGGTAGTTAGAACTATAGTCTTGAAGATCAACAAACTCCAAGTCTTACACAAAAGACTTCTTCAAAACAATGCTTTAACTCTGGTCATCATGTTTACTGAGAACTGGACCAACTAAATTCCTCACTTGAACAACCTTCGAGACAATTTGTTTTTAAAAACCCAGCTGGGAGATTTTGTGACCGCAGTACCAATTCATCGCTCTTTAATACCACATTTGTCTCTCGGGTTTTTGGTCGCTTCCTCACGTGATGGTTTTCAAAGCACTTTCACAAACACACATCTACTCGGTGCTGAGGTTAGTACCAAAGATTGCCACGGTTGCACAGAGAAAGAAATCAAAACATGGAAATTGTCTCTTTATTATACAATGCTGGAGGAGGAAAGAAGGAAGGGATATAGACGACAAGTAAGAATATAGAGAATTACTGAACAGTTAATTGCATTACTTCCTTCTGATGTCACCGTATCCTGTCTTTGATCCCTTTAACCACTTATAAACTATGATTTTTTTTTCTGCTCTGATCAACCTTTCTCCATTCAAACTATCATAACTCAGAAGTCTTCAGACTGACACACCTCAAAGTGTGGGCAGGAAGGCACTTATCCAGCTATGCTTGGCCAGGCTGAGCCAAAACATCCTGCTGGTTATGGCCTGGCCCAGGTGCCCCTAATAAGGAAATGAGGTGTGTGATGGATAGGTCAGAGATTAACTTGACTTTAAAAGTAGAACTTAAGAATCATTTTATTATATTTATTTATGGTTTAGTTATGTTTTTTAATATTTATTATTTTTTTTTAGTTGTTCCAGGAGTTGGACATGATGACTCTTATGGGTCAGTTCCAACCTGGGATATTCTATGAGCTTGTCAAACTACATGTGTACATTGCTTTTATGACTTGAGAGTTTCCAGACCTTTCGCTATGGTCTGTGATGAGCTCAACAATCAAGCAGAGAGAAAACATTGTCATTACAAAATGTTTATACAGGAAACAGAATCCACCACAATGTATAAGGAAATTAAGGTCTATTTTTTATAAGTGAATTACAAAACCTACCTCTTTCTCCTGGTCTTCCTGGTTGACCAGGATTTCCTGGGAACCCTTGCATGCCTGGTGATCCTTGCTCACCCTGTGGCCCTGGAGCCCCTGGCCGACCTGGTTCCCCAGGAGGTCCTGCAATAGTTCGGGTTGAGACAGACTGGCTTGGTATCTGGTTCAGAATGGAGTTATATCTGGCCATGTGACCTGTCAAGAAAAAACGTCAACATTTTAATACGCAGTGGAGAATCTAATTCAGCTAAGTTTGAACAGAGCACTAGCAGGTCCTCAAGGCTGTGGTCTGTCACGCTAGGGAACTTCAACAGCATGAAGTTGGTGAAAAAACATTGCTTCAGGAAGTATATAAAAAATAAGGGCAATTACTGTGTAGAATTTCATTTCCTTGCTTTTGTGGTTTCCTTTTCCTTTTTTTTTTTTTTTTTTTGTATTTGAGATCTGCAAAACTCTAAAATTGTTACAGCAGAAGCTTCTGTACACTCTAATAAATTGGAAAAATACATGCTGTTTTTTAGCTGCCTGATGCTAACAAGCTTTAGTTCAAGATAAATCCAGTTGGACCATAAATACTGACAGTTCAGCCTAAAATGAACAGATACACCTGGACAGTCTGAAAAGCATCATATTCATGAGCAACTGAGGCAAGAAAAGATCTATTCTAGAGATAGAAGCTTATGAACTACAAAATGTATTTACCTTGGATGAGTTGTTCACACACTTGACGTGCAACAGCACGCACCATTGCTTGGGACTGGAGATCACCCTGGATAACAAAAGCAAGCGCTGTCATATTGTTTTACTCATTTCTGTCTTGAAACTGCTCAGTACAATGAAATACTTTTATTCTGAGAGATTCCATCCTTACAGATGAAAACAAAGCCAAAGAAGTTTGGGGATTTCATTGGTCCCCATTGCTGTTTTTAAACAGCAAACAGAAGTCTGAGAATAAAACCTTCAAGCAAGATTTGGGGACATGCTTAATTCTTCTCACCTTTAAACATTTGTGCAGCTACATATAAAGCAATGTCTGGAAAAAAAAGTAAGTTTGCTTGATTGCACAGAGAAAATTATTGCTCTTGCATTCTTGTAAACACAGAGAACAATAAATTGTTGGGGAAAGTTTTTTACAAGATACACAGCCAGATCAGAGAAAAGACAGCTAATATGTGTACATAGACTTACCCGTTCACCCCTTTCACCTTTAGGTCCAGGAGCACCCTACAGAAAGATTCAACATAAAATTAATTCTTGCTTTCTTATATCTTAAAAAAAATGTTTTGTTATATCTTAAAAAGTAAAACCTAAATATTGTCTCCCTTGCAACATCACAGTAAAATGAAAAAGGACAACTACATGGAGAATATAGTCTTCTCTGGGGGTTGTCACATACTGAATAATCTTGTTTAAAATGGCAGCAAGGGCAGGTCCCCAGGTGATTTTTGATGGCTGAAATAAGTCTAACGTTAGTATTGAGTATGAGGAAGAGAAAGATGATGGGATAAAAAAGATTTCAGCTTTGCTCCACAAAGGCCTTGGCAGCAACTATGAACAGTCAGCAAAGGAATTAAACTGCTCGGAAAATTAAGTATGACAGTAAAGATAAGGTAATACTGTAATAATGGTAAGGATCATTAAGCAATGGAACAAGTTGTCTGGGCAGTTATAATATTGCCAGCAGAGGTTTTTAGGGTAGGCCAAACAGGGACTTCTGTTCAGGAACTCCTGAAACAAATTAACATCTATGTGAAGAGCTGCCTAATTCCTAGCTAAAGCTTAGTTTACCCTCCTATCCTAGGAAAAATGAAACTCCTACAAATATGGAAAGATTATTTTTAGGTCTATTTTATATAAGTCTACCCTGGGGAAAGACAGTTATTGAAATTCAATTAGTTTTCACACATCTAGCTATATTTTTTAGAACTATTAGAGTTTAAACATTTGTAGTAAAGGTCTTACATGACTCACAGGAGTATCTACACTCTAGGAGATTTAGTTCAATATCTGGAACGCATGTTTGGATATGAACCGAATAAGCAATGTCTTACATAGTGACAGTAATAATTTCCATAGCTCATCAAATCTCCTCAGTCAGTTTCAGGATTACACTTAGAAACCATGCAGAATTGTGCATTAGGTTGTTACCTTTTCTCATATATTATCAGTTACTGAATTCCCACTTAACCAAATAAAATGCTTGCTTTAGACTAATCTCCAAAGCAAACTGGATTTTGAAAAGAAACAAACCTATTCTATGAATGGAGCAAGAAGTACACACTGCCACATCCAGGTGTCCTTAAAAATTAAAGAGAATGTTCACTCCGATGTGTGCAAAAAAATCAGTACATTTTATAGTTAACCAAGTAATGAAATGCTAAAACATTAATGTAAAATATTATCTGAACTATTACAGAGAAGAGGTACACTGTATTTCTTCTAGCTCTTTCATGTGCTTTATTCACTCACTTTATAATCAGACTACTTTCTTCTAGTTAAACCGTTTTATTTTATAAAAAAGGAAATAATACCTGAAAGATAAATTTAGTACTAGGGGGTCGCAATGCTAATTTTAGGTATAAAGGGTGTAATTTTGAGTTCAATTAAGTTGCTGGTCAAACTTTCTGCAACTGAAATTTATAATTGCACTATAGGAAAAGCCATTATCATTAAAGAGTTTCTCTGATGTAAATCCAAAGTAACTCTGAAGACAGTTTTTCATTCCCGCAATATTTTTACAGTAAGGTAATAAGAATAAAATTATTTCTGAAATACTCAGATTAATAAAAGGCATATTTTAACTTAAAAAGCAAAGGAAAAAAGAAAAAAGTAATTGCACACAGACTACAAGATCATAGGCTTTTATGTTTTTACTTTCACTTTAACCTTTAATTTTGAATCTCTCATTCCTATATTCCAAACAGTGCGTGCAAGATCAACAAATACACTTAAATATGAAAAACAAACAAAGAAAGACATTTTGCTTAACCACGAACTGCAAACAGATGATGAGCTATAAATACTGAGGAGCTTTGAAAACAGTGAAGCCAGGATCAGAAATCAATGAATGCACAATAACAAATATATCAATATTAATTTATGGTACTTACAGGAGCTCCAACATCACCTTGTGGCCCCTGGCTTCCTGTAATACCTGGAACACCTGGAGCACCAGGTATGCCCTATGTGGAAAAGAGAAAGAAAACATCAGTGATGACAATCAACATCCATCAGGCCTGCTGAGATAAATAGCCATGATACAGGAGAAGTCCATAAAGCAATATTCGCTTGGAATTCAGAGGGCATTTAGAGTTGCATTATTAAGCACAGGTACATTTTGAAGGAAGGTTACACACATTTTGTGGCAAAGTGCGGTCCTTTACAAAGTTCTAATGGCCAATGACTCAAATAGTAGAAAAAAGACTCAAATTGTTTTTCTGTTTTTAAGCATTACTGAAACTGAATTAAAAATATCAGCACCAAAACAAGCAAGCAAAGACAAAAAACCAACAAAATTTAAAAAACAGATTAAAAGTTCAATTTCTGAATTTGAAAAAAAAAAATATTAAAGATGCCAGCTGACTTCCTTGGCCTCCTACTCTAAAAGGAGCCAGATACCAGGAACCAAATGTTAGGCATACAGTTCTATTTATTCTATGCAGGTAATGATGCATGGAATGATGTAGAAAAAAATTGCGAAGTGTTTCAAAGTTGTATAACTTAAAAAATAAGGCACTAAGAGTTAATTACATTTCTGTAGTGCCAGAAATGAGTGTAATTTAACTGCAGCAGAAAAAAATACCATCCTCTACTTTCTTACTAAAAATACGGACATGGAAAATGTTTCAGTTCTGTTCTGATAGCAATCAAAGTAGCTGCTGAGCAGAACAAGTGTTGTTCTTCTCCTGCCTGCTGCTCATAAGTAAGTCCAGTGTGGAGGGTCTCTTCCAACTCAAACCATTCTATGGTTCTATAATTCTATGAATGGTTTCCATTCAGAACTCAAAAAATAAGTAAGTCTTTTACAGTTACTGAACCATTTTGTTTTGTTCTGTTGTTGTTGTTGTTTTTTAACTTGGGGACTTATTAGTATTAAATGTATTAGTTTATTTTTCAGAAAGAGATTAAAAATCAGGATACTGTACATTGGATTTTACTTTTTAATACCGATTTATTTCTATCAGTGCAAACTGTCTTGCTTCCTGATCTAGTCAACTATTACAAAATAATTCAATATTTGAATTTGAAGTGTACTTTGTATGGTGTAATCAAATGGTAAACACAAACAGATGATTCTTCCACATTAACAACAAAACTGCAGTTTTAGGTATGGATTTTGACACCCTTATTTTCAGCTGATCTTGGACTTCATTTGACCTACTTATAAAGAAAGGTGCTATACTCAAAGTCAGCAGAAATTTGGGTGTTGGCTTTAAAAATTCCATATCACAAACAAAATAGCTTATGCCTCAATACATCTCTGCTACAAATCTTCCAGCTATATTTCATTGTTCAACAGCTTACCACAGACTGGGCAATCCCAACAACACAGATCAATTGTTGGGCTGACAGAAAATTTTTGTTCAGATTACATGACAATACTAAAGAATCCAAGGATTGGATTGAATATGAGCTAAGTAAAGGGCATGAGGACATAGCGAGAAATGTCATTTCAGCAAGACAACCTGCTAGCTAGTTACATCTCCTAACCAAAGCCATTTCTGCCAGTCAAGGACCAAAGATGGTTGGAGAAAGGATTAAGGCATATATTTTGCAGTAGAAAGAGCATCAAAAGCACAGCCCTGGGAGAAACATCCAAGAAAAACTGGCTTTTGAGGCATGCTCTCTGAAAAAGGCATGGATTGCTGAATCATGAGTCTAATCTTGTGATATTACTACTGTGTCCTGGGGGATGCATATCTAGCCAGCCAAGAGAAGTGATTGTCACGCTCTGTTCCGGTGCAACATCACCTCAAGTACTGTGCACTCTTTTGGATGCCACAATATATATAGGACATAGAACTATCAGAGAACATTCAAAGGAAGTCTATAAAGATGGTGAAGGATCTAGAGGGGAAGATTTATGAGGAGCATCTGAAGTCCCTTCGTTTGTTCAGCCCAGAGCAGAGATGCTGAGGGAGGGCCTCATGGCAGCTTACAGTTCCTCACAGTGGAGTGGAGGAGCAGCACTGAGCTCTACTCTGATGACAGCAACAAGGCCCAAGGCAACAGCATGAAGCTGCGTCAGGGGACAGACAGGCTGTGTATTATGAAAAGGTTCTGCACCAGAGGGTGGTCAGGCACCAGCACAGGCTCCCCAGGACAGTGGTCACGGCACTAAGCTTCCTGGAGTTCAAGAAGAGTTTGGACAACGCTCTTAAAAATATGGTTTGAATTTTGGGTGGTCCTGTGTGGATCCAGGAGTTGGACTCGATGATCCTCATGGGTACATTCCAACTTGAGATATCTATAATTCTATGATTCTCTGCATGGAGAACACTCAACACCATCAGCAGTTTTACCTAATGTAAATCTGTCAAAAAGACATTAACTTTGCCTAACCATGCTAGCTGAGAAGTATGAAACTGACTCTGGAAGCAAACATACATCTTGCACTGAAGGCTGAATGAGGTCCCTCTGCTGTCTTTTTTGATTATTCTATGAGAGCATTTGAATTTGTGCACTCACCTCTCATGACCTGCTGGAATTTCTTACAGAAAGAAAGTCTTATCCCAAATGGTAACAACATTAATTTCTCTTACGTAGTGCCGTTATTCAGCTAGGAGCAAACTATCAACCTATTGATGGAACAACCCTCTTCTCTCCAGGGGAGACATTTTTTTTCTTGAGCTAAGTGAGAATGGAAAGAAATGACACTGGATAAGCAGCTTTCTGCCAACTTTGTGAGTCATGAGAATTTTAGCTTCCAGGGAGAACCTTTGGCCTTGCCTAGATAACAGAGTGACCTACAGTCCCCCAAAGTTCTGCCGATCTTTACAGTAATAAAGTCAATGGGCAATACTCACAACTGGACCAGGAGGTCCTTGTGGGCCTGTGGGTCCATCTTTGCCAGGAAGGCCCTAGAAAAGAGAAATGTATATAATTTTATCAGCTTTTTATACATAAGTCGTTAATATGTTCCATTTCTTACAGAAGGCTTTTTCTTTCTGTTCTTTTTTTTTGCTCTGGGGAGAGTTTATTTCTTAAAAGGAGCTACAGTGTAGCCAGTATTTTAAAAAATCCAACTACAGTCTCACTGTACTTTTGAAATAAGAAAGTAATGCAAAAATTTTTGTACTGGCACTTTGCTCCTCTAAGTGAATTTCACTTATAATGCTGCTATAATGAGAGTTTGCTGTCCAACTCATCTCCCACAAGATGGGTCACACTTCCAGGTCTGTTCTCACTGGTTGTGACTGTTCATAGTCCCATGGATTAAGTGCTGAAAGACTGTAATTGCTGTGTATCTCTCTGTCCAGCAACACTGTACATATGTACCAGCTATCACAGAGGTCCTGACTCAGGAAGCAGCATAATGAGAGTTCGATAGGGATTCTCATGTGCTTTACATTATGAACGTGCTTCAGAGCTTCCAGAAATTAGAGCCAGAAACTAAAGATAACTTGGAGACTGGAAAGCAAGCAAATCAGAGAAGAAAAGCAGACCAGATGTAGAAGAAAATACACTATCAGTGAAGTATTCTTGCAAATTAACCAAAATACACACTTCGCGTCCACATACTATAAAACAGATTTCTGAACAGTCTAGTAATATGTCGATTATTTAATTACTATACAAAGAAAAAAGGAGAAATGTGATCTTACTGCCAGCTCAAGACCAGAATACAGAGGTAAGAGTAGAAGGAAAGTGAGGTTTTTAAAGCGTTCATGCTCACACACAGAGTAAAGAACATTCTAGTTCTTAACAGAGAGCTATTCTGTAAAGCTACAGAAAAAGACGTTTCTTTCTTGTTTTCTTAAGTTTTATTTCTGACATAGTTTCAGTAATTAATATAGCATGAACTAGTTGTATTATGATTTATTTGGAAACTGATTAAAAACTGACTTCATGTGGAATAAAAAACCTGGTGTGGGAATATCATCTGTCGTGTACCTAGAAAGGATTGTTTTAAAAAAAAATCACCAGAAGAATGTTATGATGGTAAAATAAGCCATTATAATCAATTTGTATTCTGTCATCTATGCATCTTTCAGGTTGATAAAGAAATATTTTCCTATTTCATAATGCAGTCAGATGATTTTGGAAGCTCCAAAGTACAAAGCAGGTCCCCCATTACAAAAGCAAAAGTAATATCAAATAATTGGCATTGAAATAAGGTTACTGTATCACAGCAGTTTTAAGACATACACAGACAAAAGGTTGCAAGTCCAGCTCAATTTAAATACATTTGCAAAGTGAGGGAAGTTAATTCATTCTTCAAAATTGTTATTTCTAAAGGAGACAGGATGGCAGAAGGAACTTTGAACTGCGTTATAAATGACAAAATAGGATTTCTGACACTCAGAAAGAATCAGCATGAACAAGGTTTTGAAAAATTCAGTGATGGGTGTCATTCAGTTTTACAATAGCATGGAAGATACTATCATATAACTCCTTATTTTTGTAAACAGTATGACCTCCGGGAAAACTGGTATCTTCATGTTTACAAGTATATTTCACTTTTAAAGCGAAGATTTAAAATCTGCACTTATCTTTGATTAGCACTAAGGCAAGATGAAAACTGGCTGGATACCCACGAGGGCTTAATTTATCTACTGGGGAAGGAATTGGAGAGCCTTCCATTGACTTCCAGAATACAGCATAAAAATAACACTGTATGATGTCCGTCCCCTCCCCCATCCAAGTCAAAGTGTAGAACTAACAGAATGATCAGAACTATCACATTTTCTTTGAATATAATTCACAATTTATTTCTTAGGAGCAATTTTCTTACTTTTGGCTACTTCCATCTGTTATCTGTTCCTAGGATTCAGTTCTCCTGGCACTGTGCATGTATCTCTTGGCCACATAAAATCACTTCCTATTCTACTTGTGTGAAAATTCTACTTAGTTGTGAAAATTGTTTTTCATAAATTAAGACAAGGAGAGGTTGCATTCAAGGGCGAGTATGGCAATACCTATTCTCTCATGTAGGTTAAAGACCAAAGATATTTGTTTATGCTGCAATGACGTTACTCAGATCATCTGAAGGCCAGAATGGATCTGATACTCATTCTGAACTTGGGAGCAGGAAAGATTAGTAAGGTAACAGGAAACTGGCAGAAAGACTGGGAAAGTATTTCTTCTGGCTCTTGTTTCCCATTATTTTTGGTCTACGTGATGTATAAAAAAATAGAGTACTGTGAGAATTCACAAGCTATATTCAGAGTACTGAAGCCTTAACGATGTAATTCACTCTGCTATTTACTGAAATTTCTTCTTTGCTTCACTATCTCCAGAACCCCTGAAGGAATTACACAGCACAGCAGCACTTCATCTCTTATGCAGCCAAAGCCACAATTGAAACAACTGCATACAGAGCCACCAACCAGATCTCCTTAGTGCACGATCAAGAGCATTTTGATGTATGACCTCAAATGGAGGACAGAATCAAGATGAACATTGTTTAGCACAGCCATCTTAAATTGGAGCACACTATGGTGATAGTACGAGAAAGAGCAACAAATAAACAAAATAAATAAAATAAATAAATAAATAAATAAAAAGTGTAGCTAAATTGCTTTTTTTATTAGAAGTATAATTTGCTAGAATACAAATGGCATCACAGAACATAGGCACCACCTAAATCTCTGTAAAATCTCAACCCTGATGAATACAGTAGAGGCTGCTGCTGACTTCACTACAAACACTTCAGCTTTTGGCAGCTCAAACTTTGTTTGGGGTACTTGCGGAGAAGTGGTTTTTCAAGTAGGATAAACACTGGCAAAATCTCAACTGAAGCTACTGAGGCTTGAAGGACTTCCACATGCTGCTTCTGAATATATCTAAAAACCAAATGCAAACTGGAACCTATGACTACCTTACCTTTTTTTTTTTTTTTTCTTTTTCTGATGAAAAATTCAAAAAATTCCTCTTGTTGAAAAAAAACTGCTGTGACCATGAGAGAAATATCATAGAATAGCTTAGGTTGGAGCAGACCTTAAAGATCACCTAGTTCCAACCCCATTGCCATGAGCAGAGTTGTCAACCACTAGATCAGGCTGCCCAGGATCCCATCCAAACTGACCCCGCATGCCTCCAGAAATGGGGCATCCACAACCTTCCTGGGCAACCTTTTCCAGTGCCTCATCATCCTCCGAGTAAAAAATTTCTTCCTAACGTCTAACCTAAACCTGCTCTCCTTCAGTTTAAAGACATTCACCCTTGTCCTGTCATTATCAGACCATGTGAAAAGTCGGTCCCCCCTTTTGCTTATAAGCTCCCTTCAGGTATTGGAAGGCTGCAATGAGGTCTCCCCAGAGCCTTCTCTTCTCCAAGCTAAACAAGCCCAACTCCTTCAATCTTTCTTCAAAGGAGAAGTGCTCCAGCCCGCTGATCATCTTCACAGCCCTCCTCTGGATCCACTCCAACAGCTCAGCATCCTTCCTGTACTGGGGGCCCCAGTAATATTAGTAAACGCTACCAGCATATTAATCTGAGGTGTAGCTCCCAAAAGATCATGCACCAACACGAGCTATTTTTGATTGAAGCTAATCCAGAAAAAGAGCAGAAATGTAGCTTTTTGGAAGCTTTGGTCAGAACACACACCTTTTTTTAAATCACAATTGACCACTTCTGTCTCAACACACAGGAATAAGTTGACTTAGAATTTCCTTTCTTCCTTGTGAAACTATCAGTGTTGTCTATGAGCTGATAGTCTGAAATTAATTCAGCATTAATTCTTCATAGTTTAAAACATATTTCTTGCATATCTTTTGCTAATTATTCAAGTTTTAACTCCAATTAACTTTTGAAGAGAAAAATTCTTTACGCATATGTTTTCCTCTGACTATACCTTCATGTCTAAATTAAAGAGATCCTCAGAGCAAAAGATGCTGCACAGCTCATGCTGACATGCATGGACACACTTCTGCACCTTTGTGGAAAATAATCTGGGGTCCCTAGGGGACAACAGATTGAACATGAGTCATCAGCTTGCCACTGTAACAAAGACCAACCAGATTCTGACTACAGGAGCACAGCCAGCAGGTTCAGCAGCAGGCGTGTTTTGGTTTGGGTCTTCCTAAAGATTAACATACTGGAGCAAGTCCAGTTCAGGGTCACCAAATGGTCAGGGCCTGGAGCACAGGACATACGATGATAGGCTGAAATAAATTGGTTTGCTCAGCGTGGAAGAGAAAACACTAAGGGGCAGTCTTATTACTGTTTAAATTAACAATCAGAAGAAAAAGAGACATGAGAAAAATAATCTCATAGGTGCACTGTGATAGGACAAAAGGCACAAGATACAAGTTGAAAGAGGGAAGTTATAATTAGGTGTTAGAAAATAAGTGTTACAATGAAGGTGGTTGTATATTGACACAGATTGCACAGAGAGGTTCTGGAGTCTTCATCCCTGGAGGTATTCAAGATTAAACTTAATGTGGACCTGAGCTGTGAACAAATGAATTCTGAAAGGTCCCTTCCAACCTTAATCTGATGATTCTCTAAATATCACTCAGTCAGTGTTTACACAAACTGCAGACTGGAAATGGTTTATGATCTACGCTGTCCCCTGAACTACACACTGGAAGAGTTGTAGTTGGTGTCAGCCAACACTACCAAGAGGAATGTTAAATATGAGACCACACACATGTTTTGGACATGCTCAAATCTACATTCTAGCAATATCCAATTTACTAGTTCAGACACAGGCTTTGTGTCTTACAGCAGGATTCTTCGACCTCCTGCTCTCAGAGCACACAGAAGAGGAACTATTAGGAGCTGAAGAAATGTTTAAGATGCGGAATCGTCTTCCCTATCAGTTAGATGTATCTCAATGCAGACAAATATCTGCAAGCAGGATAAAGTAGCATTGGTCAATGCTTTTGGAATCCAAAGTAGCTGCAGCAGCTAAGCAAGGAAAATCAATAACTTCACAGTTCAACTGTCTGGTCCCACCTTCAGTAGACATCCAACAGAGCTTTCCCCAGAACATATTAACCTGATAAGGAAGAAACATCTCTTTACCAAGGAGATGCCCAGCAGAGGACACCTATGAAGCAGCTGTTGAGTAGTGACAATGTTACAAGCATAGGAGATGCGAACTTGGCATCAAGAACAGGTGTCATCAAGAGGAACATGAAAGCCACTCAGGATGATATATTAACCTGGCAACCACTTCCAGGCACATGAAGGAGAAGAAAATCATCAGGAGTAGTCAGCACAGAGTCACCAACAGCAAGTCATGCCTGACCATCCTCATAAGCTTCTGTTAATGAAATCACCAACCTGATGGAAGGAAGAGCAGCGAATACTGTCTTTGCAGCCTTCAGCAAAGTCTTTCATACTGTTTCCCAGCAAGGAGAAATGCAGTCTTGTCCTTGGGGAGGAACATCTCCAGGCACCAGGACATGCTGGGGAACTCCAGCTGGAAAGCAGCTTGAAATAAAAGGCTCTGGGGTGCCCTCATAGACACAAAGTTGGCCATGAGTCAGCAGCGTGCTCCTGCTGCTAAGAACGCTAATGGTATACTTGGCTATATCAGGTAAAGTATCGCCAGCAGGTCATGAGAGGTGACCCTTCCCCTCTACTCATCACTGGTGGGGCCACATCTGGAGCACTATGTCCAGTTCTGAAGACATGGACATACTGGAAAGAGTCCAGCAGAGGGTTATGAAGATGATCAAAGAAGTGGAACATCTGTCCTATGAGGAAATGCTGTTCCATTTGGGGAAGAGGAAGCTCAAAAGGAATGTTATCAACGTGTAAAAATACCTGAAGGGAGAGTGCAAAGAAAATGAAGACAGGCTCTTTTCATTGGTGCCCAGTGACAGGACTAGAGGCAATGGGCACAAACTGGAACACAAGAGGTTCTGTCTGAACATCAGGAAAAATTCATCTACCGTGCAGTTGATGGAAAACTGTCACAGGTTGCCCAGAGAAGTTGTGGAGTCTCCCTGTCTCCCTCCTTGGAGATTTTCAAAAGCTACCTGGACATGGTCTTGGGCAACCTGCACAGGTTGTCCCTGCTTGAGGAGGGGGTTTGGACCAGATGGCCTCCAGAGATCCCTTTCCACCTCAGTCATTCTGTGATCGTGTGATTAGACTTCCCTTGTCGCACCAGTGTAGATCTGTCCTCTTGAGTGGCCTGAGCTTGGCAAGAAATAACAAGGATTGCAACTGTGACTTCACCTTGGATAGTAGCCATGGAGATATGGGAAAGAGAAGACTTTTCCCCTCTCTACCTGCACATCTAAACAAGAGTCAGCCTCAGTCTGTTTCCAAACTTTCTACTCTTGGCTGAACTAGACAAACAAAAAGCACAAGAGAGTCTAATTACAGCCTACATATTCACCAGGATATATGACGTCAGTTTGGATTCTCCAGTGGGCTATTCAAGCTGTATCTTTCAATAAGATATACCTGGGAGAAACACAATCTGTTCCCTTTAGTAAAAACCTCTGTATATTGCCAGCTACAAATATAGGACAGTAAGAGAGCACACTAAACAACCACAAAACTAGCCATAAAATAAAAACAAAAAGAAACCTTTTTGTATTTTATAAAATCTTTAATATCACCCTTTTATAACTTGAAGCTGATGAGAGGGCAGGAGAATGCTCATACTATAGAGTATAAAATGTACTTTTAAACCAGTCACCAGACAGGTTTAAAAATATTATCAGGAATATTCAGGAATATCAGGAATATTTGCTTTATTTTTAACACATTTATTCCTCTGATTCAAATTTCACACAGTATTTTTATAACTGCACACTTTTTTTTTTTTGTAGAGAGGGTGTTTCATTATAAAAATAATCTTTGTATGATCTCACACAGCAGACAGTGGAGATGCTCTAGTTTTTTAACTAGTTATTAAAATCCACGAAAAGCAAAATTAAACAGGAACTAAAGAGCAGTTCAGAAACTCAGAAAAGTACTTCTCTAGATTAACTTCTAAATTAAAATATGAAGAGTAAAAAATAAAGACCTTTTCTGAATTGATTTCAACAATAAAAACATAAATGATAAATGTTAGAATTCAAAAGAAAAAAGAAAGTACCATAGAAGTGAAGTAACTGGAAGAAAAAAATCCTTGACTGCAGGACTACTTGAGTCTATTATCACATTATCCCCAGTTCAAAAAAGCTCTCAGAAATCTCCCAATAAATATCAGTCCCATGCTTACCTCCCATTAAAACTGATGTGACTTAGTCATCTGCTTAAGTGCCTTGTGGAACCGGTTCCATGCTATAATTAAAATATTTCAACGAACAAAAAAAAAACTAATGAGGAAATGATGGCTAAGCTAAGAATAATGTATAAATCTCAGCTCTAGTAGTATAATAGCTGCAAAACAGTTTGGCACCTTGGCTAACAGGAGGAAGCCCAACAAAGGGAACATTATACAGAAAGGCAATTTGCTTCTTAGGAATTTTCCAGTTCACTTTTGCTGTTGCTGCAGTTATGCCTTTCAGAATTATGCCTTTCTCCAATGCTTGGTCTTCAAAGAGACTTCGGTAATATCATTGGCTTGGATCTTCACTCATCAAAAGCAATTTTATGTTGTCATAACTTCACAGTAATCAAATAAGTTACAACACCATAAAATTAATAAAATACCATTGTTTGTTGCTGTAGAAATAATTACTGCTGCACAATATTGCATAAGGTCACACAGAGACAATAAGAGGCTAACAGACCTATTTCTGTGAGATCTAAGCTATTTATCCAGCTACTTTGATAAACACCAGAAGAAAATGAACACATGAGCCAAGCATGATTACTTCATCTACAAAAACTGGCTATTTATTTACTTGCCCTTCCTTATTATAGACAATGCTGGGGTCTTCTACAGAATAATCACTGCATGCCCCTTCCAGATTGTATCAAAAACATATGCTGCACTAGTTTTACCCCATGCTTTTCTCAGAAACACAATTTCTCTGTATCAACCCACTGAGCTCCATACGTAGGAAATCTAGATTAGTTCTGAACTGCGGGCTAACACAAATAGGGCTGAGTGACTCTACTGCAAAAGATGTTAGCTATAGCATAAAGTAAAAACTCTGGGTACTTTTCACCCCAAATTGCAAAATGCTCAGTTTAGCTAGTGATCAGGAATGAAAAAGAGGGGGTACAAGCCACTCACAGAAACAATTTCTAGAACAAAATCACTTTAACTTGGCTATGACCAAGATTAGACAAGCGCTGTGGCAAAAATCCAAACATCCGTCAGGCTCCAAGTCTTTACTAACATGGAGATGAATAGGTGATACCAAGCTCGGGGAACTTAGTGGGAAAAAATACAATACAGCCAAAGAGAAGAGATTAAAATCACACAAAAAATGAGCTTCTATATAAAAGAAGGCATTACAGTAGGATAAAGTAGGAAAAGGAATACATTTACCTTCATATTTCATTACAAGTTAATTAAAGTTATAAGTCTATTCATCTGATTAGAAAGTTATTCATCTGAAGATAGTGCTGTGCAAATTTTTATCTTAATAAAATTAATTCCTTTATTTTAGAGGAAAAACATCCATTCATTGCCTAAATTCTACAGTAATTCCAGTGGAATAATTTACATACTTAAATTACTTGCTTAAACTCACAATAGTGAAAGTATTCAAGCACATGTTTAAATTCATAGTAATGAGCTCAAGTACACATATCATTATAGAGATACATATGTATTTTTATAGCATGTTCACAGGTAAATGCCAGAAATACAAAGAAGGTTCAGATTAACTAGAAATGAGTTACACTACAATATCCAAAAAAAGGAACATAAATACATAAATCTTGTTCAAGGGCAATTGAAAAGTCATATTTAATAGTGAACTTCTGCTGTGTGCAGTAACATTGTTCTATGCTAACAATCGCCTTCTAGCACCTAACTAATAATGAAAGTCTTCCCAAGCAGAAAGGTTTAATATATAGTTTTAACTACGCACATGAATATGAAGATTTGTTTTTTACTGATTCCTAGGCAGACTGTATTTTCATTTGTTCTACCAGAAGCAGAATGAGGTTGACCAAATTTTCATATTCTTATTCAAATTCTCCTCACATCAGTAGTTTCTACATGTGTTCACATTCAATAGAAGATGCCCTTGCAATTGTCTTCATTATTCAGTAATTAGCTAGATCACTTGATTGCATGTTTATTGTGTAACACTTACCCACCATCTAATTTTAAACATACAAGCAAATGAAATAACTGGCAGTGCTGGACACAAGCGACACCTATTCCTATGAAAGGCATTAAGTGCAAATATGGTGCATGGTTCCGCCATTGCTCACCTATTATTACTCAACCTTGATTTAGCAGATGGAAAGATACTCCACCCTATCTCTGCCATCTCTTCTGACTGGCACAGAGATACAGGTGTCCAGAAACAACAGAATTTATGTGACATAAGCTACAATAAATTGGCCATGCTAGGAAACATACCCATTATGGAATGGAATCTTTTAAAACAAACTCAAGTTCATTTTACCTTACCCTTTGACCTTGAGCTCCATCTCTTCCGGGTGAACCTGATGCTCCTGGGACACCCTAAGCATTATAAAGGGAGAACCAGTGATGAGATCAACTCAACAGAACACAACAAAATCACTTTCCAATTTAACTGTATGGCATGCTTTTTCACAAATGAGAGGAACTAGGGAATTGATAATGGGTGAGGCCATAGAAGAGTTAGTAATGAAGGTATTTCTGTGAAATGAGGGATGGCTAAATACACTTTGTTAAAATGCACGCTCATTCACTCTCCCTCACTACAATCCTCTGTCAAGGACACTGAAAATTGAGTCACATCAGCCTTCCTGTGCTGCTAAGCTGTAAAGAAATCTGCATCAATCCAGTGCTGTGTCAATATGACTCTACTGCATGAATCAGTATCTTAACCTGAAGGTATAGATGCTATTTTTCTTTCTCTTTTCTAAAACAGAGCCTGGTAATATACTGTTTGAAGTCAGTGTAGCAATATGAAATGGCCTCAGTATGATTACAAATTATGTCCAGCACAGCTCCACATTGTTCAAATGAAATCTCATTCTCTGGCTCATGAAAGCAGTAGAGCAGCCATTACTGTAGTGGTCCAGAAGGCTGACAAAACTGATTTATGAGGAAAGATTGCATGAGTTTACTATCCCTAACATATATGAACAAGAGGGGGGAACCTGGTAACAACCAACAAATACTGGAAGGATATAACGAGAAGAAAACTGTTTGAAAAAGGAAGAGCAAATGATCCTGGGAAGCAGCAATCAATTGGAATGAAAACTCCTTTCTAAATACCAGACATGAATTAAGTTAACATTCACCGAAAATTACAATTTTTAATATGCTGATCTTGTGAATGATGCCCTAAAAAAAAAAATTAACTGCCTGATTTGTCCTCCTATATAATTCCAGGAGGAATTTACTATACTTAAAGAGAAAATAAGCAGATGTTACCAATAATTCACTACATAAGCAGAAATTTAAAAGTCAATAGTTTCTAAGTTGTTACAGACCCAATTTCAGCATTTAACAAGGTCGAGAAAATAACCGGTTCTTCAGACCCTGAACAATTTGGTCACTGCATACCAGCATACCCTAGATTCCTGCTTCTTTCTGATCCATTTGAATTTACCATGGCAACACGCTTCTCAGCAGTTTTGGATATGTGCCTTAATTCACAATGATGTCAATTCAACACAGACTTAGTAAGTGACAGGTCAAACAATAACAGAGAATACCTGCAGGCCAGGAAAACCAAGATCTCCTTTCTCTCCCTTTTCACCCGGTGGCCCCTGCAGATTAAGAAGCACCCATAGTAACTCAAATATATGGTTACTTTCCTATTTATAATAGTTCTTATCAGCATCTTTAGGAAAAAGATTAGGAAAAAAAAACCAACCAACAAGCATACTAACAAACAGAAAACAAGGTTACTTTTCCTGCTGAAAGCAAACCTTTAAACTCAATTTGAAAAAAATGTAAATGAAGAATTTACAAATATAAAAAATAAAGACTACGAAATTCATTTTAAAAGACTTCAGAATTAAGCTGACAGAAATACAGCCATTATGTCACAAAAAATGTAGTTGTTTTTTCTTTCCTCCTCGGAATCTACTTCATTTCAGCACTCAGGAGTACTTCCTTTAATGATGAAAGCACTGGATCTCTACAGAACACATGTACGACAAAGATACACTTTTCCAGATAATAAGCTAATTTTAATTAAATTCTGTTGTAACGCATTTCCTCTATGAAAGAACTGATTTTATAATTAATGTATTCTGTATTACTCCCTGATGACAGCATCAAGAATATGTAGTTTTAACAAATTACGTTGTTATATTTTTACTGTAGTACAGTAGAAAAAAGAAAGGGTATTATAACAGTAAAATTATGAAACAAGTCTAGCAGAAAAAAAAGACATTCAGGACTTGTGTGTACCCATCTACTGGAGATGGATATAAAACAAATTTGTCCTCTTAGTTCATTGTTCTGCCAATTTGTGTTTATGATGAAATTCTGATACTTATTTCACAACAGCTTTGCAAATTCCAGGCCTAATCATCTCCTGTGATGACAGACTCTATAGGTGCAGTGAATACTATTGCTTAATTTTGGCAGCCAATACAGTGCTCTTGCTTAGGTAAACCTTTCAAGTCAGAACTGATCTGCAATGAGCAATACCACAACTAGAAGAAAGATTAAATATTAACATTTTGGTTCGAGGCCATGTTACTCCCCTACCACGATTCTTTTTTCACTTGTCTCAAGGCTTGGAACCTCATACCTGGGTCACACCAAACTGATTAAATTCCTGCAGCTAACCAGAAGTTCATATCCAATGCAAACTGGAACGCTGGCATTAAACCCCTTCCACTGTAGGTTAAACCCAAATATGCAACTTCCCCTCAAATGCTGAAATGCAGATTCTGATCAGGACGCCAAAAGATATTTTGGTCTTATCTAAGATATATGCTGTCTAAAACAGAAGAAAACCCTATTGTTTTTATAAGTCTCACTGGAAGGCCTTGAATAGAAAGTCCACTGGGTCCTTGTGGTCCTGGAGGTCCTTGAGGCCCAGGAACACCAATTTCACCTCGAGGTCCATCTGGTCCCTAAAGTAGCACAGGACATAAGTTAAACTCCTATCATATGGACAAAGGCAGCTTCTGTTTGAAGAATTAAGTACTGATAGACTCAGAAACATCTGAAATATGAGTTAACATTTGAGTGAACAGTTAGTGTTCCATTTTAAAAATGCATGGCTCCTTTACAAATACAAAAAAAAAAAAAAAAAAATTTATGCTGCTGTAGCAGCATTCTGATTTTTATTTCTTTTATCAAGAAACACACATGACAAGTGATTGTTATGAAAAGAGACACACAAAACACCAGTGGCATTTCACTATGCATTTTCCCCAGCAACAGCAGAGAATCTGGGATTCATTTCATGGTTTACATGCAGCAGAAGTAAACCAAGAGCCTGTGCATCTGACAAATGTAAAGTGCTGCACAAAGTACCTTTGGACCTGGATCTCCACGATGACCTTTGGCACCTCTGACACCTGGACCACCCTGTAAAGTACAAGCACAGGACTTTCTGAAAACCAAAACTATCAAATAAACAGAAATGAAATCCAGAGAAGCCCAAACGTTTCTTTCCTGCTCTTGAATCATGGTGAATATCCTGTCCAGATCCTTCCACTGGAGTAATTAAACTGAGAACATACTTAAGTGTGGTAATACATAGGAACAGATTTAAACGCAGATGTAACTAATTTCCAGAGCCAAGACTGCACACACAGTATCAAAATAACACTGAAAGCTACAATAGGGATAGAAGTGCATACATGTGGTCATGGGTTCAGTTGCTGAAACCTCCTGCACATCTGTCCGTTCTCCTCAGGATCACCACATTGTTAAAAGCTGAGTTTTCAATTACTAGGGAATATTTTTCACTGAGGACAACTCCAGTATCTACTAAATTTACAATGGTCAAATTTAGAGTTACACTTAGGCAAATAATCTTTTGCCTATTTTTGTCTTTCTTACTTTCTTCAGTGGTGCCTACATCTGTTAATCATTTATTAACCAAATGTTGCCGTTCTTATTAGTATAATCTGAGACATTGGAGTTGCATATACCTATGGATGGCTGCCATGAATGTGTTTTGTGTATACATGTTGGACGTGCTTTATCCTCCAGGACGGCATAAAGATTGTTTTTCACATTTTTCAGGTCAATTTCCCTCTTCCTTCGCTTGAGTGTATTCCTTTATCTCTTGGGATATAAGCACTACAGAGACTGCCCTTCTTTGTAGTCAAAAAGGACTGTGTATAACTAGGCATCGTAACTGAATCATACACTTTAAGATTCACAGTGAGTCTGGTTTTGAATCCAGTAATCCTAGCATGGCAAAAGCACAAATTTCAGAAAAGCACTGATTTAAGTTGAAAACATCATAAGAGCCTCCCTTATTTTTCCCATAAAGTAGTTTTAGTGGTTAAATCCCAGCATTAATAAGATTGTATAATAATATCAAATTTGTCATTTCTTTGACTTCTAGTTCTAGCCAAGATTTCCTGTTATGTCTTTTCTGTTATTTTAAAAAACTTCTTTATAGTCAGTACTTCCCCAAGAAACAATTCTTAATCAACTGTTATGAATTCACCTCTTTAGCTTTTTTGGTTAGTTAAAACCAATGAAGCACTGAAAGCTTTTCATTACAATTAAACTTTTCCAAGTGATCCAATAATGTTTTGTGCCTCCTTCCTCACTTTCTCTAGTTCTGCAGCTCCCCTTACACAATGCAGGCATCAGGTTTGTGTGCTATCTTAGTTCCACATGCAGAATTTCAGACAGCATGATCAAATTCTGGCAGATTAAGGCATAAAAACTGTAACCCATAAAGAAAACTTCCAGATAATCTTAACTCTAAACAATACTTTGTCTTATGATCCACTTTCTAAAAGATTATGAATAATATTTCCAGAGATACAGTCCCGAACAAATGGAAGCCTTTTATTGTGAGTCTTTTCGGTATAATATCTAAAACTGGCTACATGGAAGAATTCTGATCCCTAAAACAGAAAAATCCTTGGCTTTGAGAAAAGTCACATGATATTTTAATGGCCCAGAGCAGTACTGACTAGACAAAGCAATGTGACTGACTCTTGGTTGGCTCAGAAAAGAACAGTAAGTTGGTTTTTCTTGCTCTGCTTTTTCCCAGACCTCATACTTATTTCCTGAGCCACATGCCATGTAACTGTCTGGCAAAAAAAAAAAAAAAATCACTCAAAAGAGGCTGAATTCTAGAATTACATTCTCCCCTGCGCAGACAATGATAGGAAAGAAGGGGACAGACTCTTCAGCAAGGTCTGTTGTGATAGGAAAAGGTGAGACAGTCTCAAACTAAAAGGAGGGAAATTTAGATTGGAGATAATGTAAAAGATTTTTTTTACAGTAAGGGTAGTGAAGCACTGGAACAGGTTGCCCAGAGAGGTGGTGGATGATCCCTCTCTGGAGACATCCAAGGTCAGGCCAGACCAAGCTCTGAGCAACCTGATCTAGCTGTAGATGTCCATGTTCATTGCAGAGGAGTAAACTAGATGACCTCTAAGGGTCCCTTCCAACGTAAACGATTCTAGGATTCTATGACTTTTCTGCTTGATTTTAAACCTCCTCTTGTAGGGAACTACCTTACTCAAATTATTGTTAATCTTAGATATAATAAATAAAATAGATTATTTATTGCTGAATTAAGCTTTGGCATTTCTTGATCTATATGCATTTTGAACTGTAGCAATACATATCCTTCCATTCAAATAATTTTTAAACATTTTTTATTTTTCTGAGAAATGTAAAAGGACTCATGTGAATTATCCCACTGTAAAGAAACACAGTGGAAACCTATATAAAGGAATTAAAACCTTAATCCATACTTGACTCATAACCTATACTCGAATAGGAGAACACAGTAATTTTTTCCTTGTTCAAGACACGTCTTCAGTGAAATTTCTCCTTTTCAAATTCTTTTCCAAGTTTTTGTACTTAAAGCTTGAAGAACGGTTCTTGCAAAAATAGGTGTAGCGTCTGAATTGTTGATCTTATGTAATTTGTGTACTTCAAAATCTTTTCAGAACATTTATTTTCCTTTATATTCTTCACTGGCTCTTTCCCTTCAAAACATGCTCTTGTATCATTCAGAACAGTATGACCAAAGAAACATGAAGATAAAATTTGTTCATAAGAAGGCCTTATGTCAAGCTAACTTAGCAGGCAGCCCTAAGATGCCAGAGTTAGCAATATGTATGTGAAAGAAAAAAAGACATGAATGTTCTACAAACACCCTAGTCACAATTATCTTACACTAAATCAATAATATATTATTGTGAATAGAGCCTACAACTTTTCCAAACTGACAAAAATCAGCCATATGATGCGAGATTGAGTTATGTGAATTCAAATCACCAACATCTCAGTTGTCTGGTCTGATCCATTATCTGAGTTCTTCCATAAGTCAGGAGAAAGAACGATTTATTCCATCTTCCTAAGATACTACGTTGAGTTAGAAAGTAAAATATCTGTCTTCTAGATGAGACTATATAGTTCCACTTGTTACATAAGAAACATAAGACACTTGCTGAACATTCACACAGTAAATGCTTAGAGGAGCACTAGCAAAGTAGCATCACAAAGTACAGGGAAGTTTTGAGATTGTCTATCTCATCATTCACTGGCAAGATAGAAAAACTTCCAGTTCCCTAAATGCTTCAGGCCTTCTTCTTAACCATTAGAAATTTGATTGAGTGACAAATTGGTTTTTTTTTCTTAGCATCTTTACTCTAAATGGAATGTCTATGTATTACTTTACAGATACTTGAAACTAATTTAATCTTATTAGTTACACAATTTCAGTATGTTTACACATCTTGGAATAAAGGTGGCACACGGACAACTTGGTACAATTGGCTAAAAACCTGAATAAAGTCTTACCGGTGGTCCTGGAGGTCCCAGAGGACCCTTATTAGCTTCTGAACAGGAACAAGCATGAGGAAGGGCAGGGCAATTTTCCTCATCTCTCTAAGGAAAGATCAAGATTGGATGAGACTTATGTACAAAACTTTGATTCAGAAGGAAGAATTTCATGAATTGGAAAATAGTGCTACATGGGTGCCTTAAAACAGCTTACTTGATTTAGAAATATACATCATGTTGACTTTCAGTAGGACAAGTAATCCAAGTACACCTGGACTTCTTTGAAAACACTTAACCAAACTTTTCCTTTAAAACATTTGTCTCGATAAAAGGAAGAAAAGAAGTAAATTGTACAGTTAGTGAAATAAGTTTCTTACCAAGCCAGGAAGCTCACAGCATTTGTCTCGATTGGCCCATGAGGTAGCACAAACAATGTCAAACATCTGCAATTGCAACTGTTTCAAAATAAGGATGATATACGAGATGATTGTTAGTTGTAAGGTCAGCGCAAAACAGAGACATCAGCGAGAAAAGCTACCTTCATTCAAGTACTCCGTCTAGACAGAGGAATGGCCATCAACTTAGAGCCACTAGTCACAAATATGCTAACTTAAGCTGTAAAAAGGCTTATGTTCTGATCAATGTGTCCAACTATCAGATATGATATTGATTGAGCAAGCTGTTCAATGTGAAATGCTATAGGCATTTGATTGTCTTCACCTCCCCGACCCAGTTCCTGGTTTTGTCCAATGGTGCTTCCTAATACTTTGTTCCAGCAAAGGAGGCATGAAGAGACAGGTGTAAGAGAGCTGAACTTCTCAAAATATTCCACTTGTCTGGGGCTCAGATTTTATCTGGAACAAGATCTCCTGTAGCATATTACTTACACTGGAACTGAGCCACAGATAATATTTATCATCTTCTCCAGTTCTATTTTATTTTAGAATGTGCCTGCTTTTATCCATATTATCCTCAGGCAATGAAAAGTTACGAATGGTGAAAAGCTTGCTGCACGACAGCGTGGTCAGAAAGAAAAATTCCCACCTCGCATCTGGGAACATGCTATGGACAAGAATTTAATCTACAGGAACACAAACATTTGGTAAAAATTACAGCTGCTAGGTAGTCAGAAACAATATACTAAATAGGACTCAGTGGTAAAACCAAGTGTCTCCATTACAGCCTTGATCTGAATAAAAAAATGGGTCTAGAGAGAAGAAGCTTTACTCAGTTTCTATTTCCATTCTTTCTCCATGCCTCATTTACTTGCATACTGAATAGAGAAGGGAACAGAACAGAACACCCCATTAAACTAGCCCCGCATGTTAAAAATACTGAGGAATGGCTAGAGATAGAAGAATGATCTTTAGTTTTGCTATTATTTTCATTTAAGCAATTGTAAATCATTATTTTCAGCTGCATTATTTTAAAACTAGATCAGAGGAATGAAGCTAGGGGTTTTAAAAGTTTTAAAACTTCATTGCTTCTAAAGGTGTTAAAATAGAAATGGGTTTCTTTGATTTTGCTTCATTTTTTCTTACATAAGTCAATTACTATATTTTAAACAAAGCAACACTTTCACATACATAGAATTTCTCCTTATCTGCCAGCAGATTAGCTGATGAAGTGCAGCATGAAGGGAAGTTCTGGACATTTGGGTTGGCTCCACAAAGGTCTAGCTTGAGTCAAACAGTTCTGTGTTCCTGGCTATTTCAAATCCATGCTGGCTCCATGTGGAGCCACTTAGACATCTCTTCATTGCACACCTCAGGGCTACTAATTCCAGGAAGACTCACTGATTTGCTTAACTCAGAATGACCCTGGGCATTTACATGGTACTACACTTAAGCAAATCAGGCACGTCTGAAAAGGACTGCAGAAGCACCTCAGCTGGTTGTGCAGAAATCATTTCAGGGTCAGACGTAAGCAGTATTTTCACTTTCTCCATAAATCAGTCTGTCCCAAGCTACTCTGTTATCCTAAACAATGGAAGTCTGACATTACGGGTTAAATTTATGCAGTCCTACACAGGAGCGTATACGCATTCATATACTGGATTAAACAATCCAGAGATCCACAGTGATAGAATATGTTGGTGTAAAATAAAGAGCAAACAGACATTCTCTGAATTGCTGTATTCACCATCCAAATGTTGAATGACTCAGAACTCCTATTTTAAAATATTACGTGGGTTGCTCTGACTCAAGCTAAATAACTAAACAAAGCTTTCTTTGCTACCATTAGCCTTTTATTCATAATTCTGAGTATTCATATAAATTTTGCTCTCTAGATCTCCAATAGTGCAAGCAAAGTCAGTAATACAGAAAAGTCTACTCATCCTTAGCTGATCAGGCTACAGTTCTGCAAAGCATTCCCAACAGTAGAACACATCAAATCTTAATTCTTTTAACATTACATACATGTGGAGGTAAAACAAGAAAAATATTGATGAAAAGGAAGCATGAATAAAGAAAAAAAGTTGTGATTTGTAAGTAAATTATGTTTTAAAGCCAGACTTTTTATTCAATCCCACTGAAGGAATAAAGAACAGTATTTGCTTCTTGTCAGGGCTAAGTTCCTCTGCTCTAGCTGTTTGGAACTTCTAACCCGGAGATGTCCCACCGTTAAGGGCTGTTGAAAGAGCTAGGCACATTTAGTCTAATTCCCTTTCTATTCAGTCTGTCTCAGATAAATGTTTGTCTGTTCATTGAACTGTAGCATACCACACTCATCAGTGGGACAAAAAACTCTTATTTGGGATATATTCCCTCAAAATTGTTTGACAAATCACAGAATATCTTGACTTGGAAGGGATCCTCCAGTATCACCCAAGTCCAGCTTCTGGATTCACATAGGGCCACATGAAAATCAAACCATACTTCAGAGAGCCGTGTCCAAATGCTTCCTGAACTCCAGGAAGCTTAGTGCCACAACCACTGCCCTGGGGAGCCTGTGCCAGTGCCTGACCACCCTCTGGTGAAGAACCTTCTCATAATACACAACCTGACCCTCCCCTGCTGCAGCTCCATGCCACTCCCTCGGGTCTTATCGCTATCACCATGGAGCAGAGATCAGCATCGCCCCTTTGCTCCCCTAGTGAGGAGCTGTAAGCTGCCACAAGGCCTCCCCTCAGCCCCTTCTGCTCAAAGCAGGTGACTACAGATGCTCCCCATACATCTTCCCCTCTAGATCCTTCACCATCTTTATAGTCCTTCTTTGGACGACTTCTATTAGTTTTGTGTCCTTTATCTATTGTGGCATCCCAAACAGCACACAGTACTCAAGGTGAGGCCGCACCAGTGCAGAGCAGAGTGGGATAATTCCTTCCCTTGCCCAGCTTGCCTCATGCACCCCATGACACAGTTGGTCCTTCTGACTGCCAGGGCACACTGCTGACTCATATTCCACTTGCTGTCCAACAGAACTCACAGATTCCTTCTAGAAGGCTGCTCTCCAGCCTCTTATCCCCCAGTCTGTACATATATCCAGAGCTGCCCATCCCAGGTGCAGAATATGGAACTTGCTCTTATTAGACATCATATGATTGATGATTTCCCACCCCTTCAATTTGTTAAGATCTCTCTGCAAGGCCTCTCTACCTTTGAGGGAGTCAGCAGCTCCTCCCAGTTTAGTGTCACCTGCAACCTTACTTTACATACATTCAAGTCCTGTGTTCATGTCATTTATGAAAACATTAAAGAGAACTTAAAGAGAACTGTCCCTAAAGTGGAGCTCTGCACAATCCCAGTATTGACTGGACTCTAGCCAGATGTAACTCCATTTCTTATAACCCCTTTGAGCCTGACCAGTCAATTATTCACCCATCACATTATGAATGTGCTGCTGGACATTTTGTCCGGAGGATATTGTGAGAAACAGCATTCAGAACTTCAACATTCATGTTATTTTTTTGGCTTCAGTTATATTGGCTTTCATTGATTAAAAAAGCACACTAAAACCATTCTAAAAATGTTGAACTATTCTATGTAGACATGGTCACAAGCAAGCACTGAACTATCCAAAAATTCCAATTTTCATATCAAATTAAAACAATTTTCAAACTTTTTATTTTTGTTATACACATGGCTTTATAAGCCCTTAAAACTACGAAGCTACTGGACAGACTAAATCCCAGTACTCCATTTTCAACTGTGGAACATGGGAAATCTAATGAAGCACAAAGATGTAAGCCTCCCATACAGTCTACTATGTTCCCACGACATTCAGATCAGGGATTCCCTGCCCCAGATTTGGCTTTTTTTTCACAATTAGTAACGCCCATTATTTCCTTTCCACTAATTTGTCAAGACATCCCCAAAATCATAAATATTTGGCATACACGAAATTCTACACAAAGAAGCAGCACTGATAAGTACCTGCTGTGTGAAGGGTCACTGTCCTGCCTTCTACTAATTTCCTTTGATGTCCTCTAATTTTTGAAGAAGATACCACCTCATTCTTGTCTTAAATATGACCATCCACACAAGTTCTATTCAGGATGAATACAATGTGCAGAACTGAGATTTTAAAGAATGTTATTTGTATGCTTTCTTGACCTGCCTGTAACTTGGTAAAACTCCAAGGCATCTACAGTTGCAGAGTAAAGAAATTACATCTTCAGCTACACATTTTTAGTCTTACGTAAGCTTTACTGTTTATTTGAACAAAACCAAATTTTTCAGTGAGTGGGTAATCCAACTTATCTTTTATAGATTCCTGGGTTCTAACAAAAGACACAATTTCTTTCCACTTCTCTTTACAAAGCTTTCTTTAATTCCAAGTTTTTCTAAGTTTGCCTTTTTTCTGTTTCTATTGGGAAGTGACTACAAAAGTTTCTCTGTATAATTGTCTTTACAGGCTTGATATAATTACTATCTGCAAGTTTGAGCACTAAGGGCTCTTTTTTTGTGCACAGAGAGGTATTCTGAGGGCTCATTTTTGACTAAAAGAGTACTTGCATATAATAACAAGTAAATACGTTTTTGAAACTTCATTCCTATTCAAATCAAGCCTTGAGTTCAAGGTTCACATTCTATGCTAACCTCTCTCTAGAGTCAACAAAGTTCAAAGAAAGTCAGCAAACAATGCTGCTCAGCAAAGAAGCCTTCCCTTCTCACCAGCCTGGCAGTTCTCCCTCAGCAACTAAATCTACCTAGAAAAACAAACAAAACTTAAAGTTATCTAAGGCAAAATGGAAAGAATCCCATAATTTGCCATGCAAACAGAATGACCAATTATTATTTCTAGGATAACAATTTCAGAGGAACTAAAGACATAATTTGGGGAGAATCTTTCTCATTTTTAAATATCTTAATATTTAGATAATGAAGTCAAAAAATAGATATACTAAGGCGGAAGTTTTGGGGGCAATCTGTGTCAAACCATTTAAACTATTTAATGAACAGAAAGTGTGCACGGGGGCAAAAAGTAGGAGGGAATAAGAGACACAGGGCACAATTATTACTAAAAATAAAGTTCAAAGATTCCAGGTAAGTGAATTATATATTATATTTCTCTGTGTAATACAATTTGGAACACAAGTCATAACTGAATATATTTGACTGTATTTGTGTATGTGTTTGAGAATAATGTCTGATCAGATGTAAAATATTAAAAATAAGTCTTACTCAAGCTGAGAACTGTTGCAAGCTTTTGCAGAACTTCTGAAATTATGGAGCTCTTCTGTTTCAAATACAAATTCATTCTGCTTCAACTTAAAATGCAAAGATCCTAAATGCTTGTTTTTAGGATTTTCAAATGGTTTAAAGAATTGTTCTTATTCTACTCACTGGTGCAGAGTTGTCTCTTGGTCCTCTGGATCTGACCATTCTTCCCAGTACTTCTATGCCATCAGAACTAATGTTCCCTGCTGCATTAATGGTCTTCTCACCTGCTTCTTTGCAGTCAATAATTATTTTGGCTGTAGTCTTGCTGATAACAACATGCAGCTAAAGAAAAGAAAATATGCTTTAACATACCAAAGAAGCACATATTAACATATTAACGTGCTGGGCATTTTTTGAAATGAGTTCCTAATTTCATGTTTGCTAACCAAACTGAGACTAATCCATAGCAACTAATGTAGATGGCCTCTAGAGGTCCCTTCCAACCTGAATTACTCTCTGATTCTAATCTGCTTAATGAATTTAGCTTATTTCTCTGCTTAAGGAACATCTGCACAAAAACTGGCAACTTCCCTAATTTACTCAGGAGAAAGTCATTTATCACTGACAAAAGGACTGCATAAGGTTCATATATCACCCAGATCTCTCAGAACCTTTGATTTATGTAGTCAGTAATATTTCCTGGGCCTTGTATGATCCTGCTACATAGCATTGGATTTCACCTTTATAGCTGCTTGCAAAGCCAAAACAAAGCAGTAAAAGTTACTCTGTATATTATACATCACCACACAGGAAAACCAGTGAAGTTTTTACACTGAAAGAATATCAAATCCCATCAAATGCAGCACAGAAAACAGAGCATAGCAACTAAGTTTCTTCCTTCTGCCTTGACTTACACTCTGCTCTCCATCATTGATGCAGCAAAAACATCCCCAACAGAGAGAATGATCCTTGTCACAATTGTCCTGTCACTGGCAAAACTCAGCTAGGCAAAAGAAATAGCAATTTTTTGGCATGGGAGAGTCCAGATGAAGAGCTGGTAAAAATGCAGTATCTGCTCTGTATCAGTACACTATGTGAAGTTCAGAACTCAAGGTGGAGGAGAGAAATCCATGAAGGACTCCTGCAACTGCTTTGCTCTAGGCTCAGCAGGAGCATTGAGTTTGGTCTCATATCTTTCAAACTCATATAACAAGGATCATCATTCAAAACGCAGAAAAATATTTAAGAGGAAAATTTGCTATAAGCAAGACTTTAAAAAGCCATTGTTAGACTTCTGCTCTGACCTACCATCTCTTTCTTGCTCTCATAAGTAAAAAAGAAGTCTAGAGTAATTAAAGAGAGATTGAGCTCTGTGAATACTATCCCACAATCCACAGTCCCTCACCGCTGCCCTCCCCCCCCNTGCTGTAGCAGCATTCTGATTTTTATTTCTTTTATCAAGAAACACACATGACAAGTGATTGTTATGAAAAGAGACACACAAAACACCAGTGGCATTTCACTATGCATTTTCCCCAGCAACAGCAGAGAATCTGGGATTCATTTCATGGTTTACATGCAGCAGAAGTAAACCAAGAGCCTGTGCATCTGACAAATGTAAAGTGCTGAACAAAGTACCTTTGGACCTGGATCTCCACGATGACCTTTGGCACCTCTGACACCTGGACCACCCTGTAAAGTACAAGCACAGGACTTTCTGAAAACCAAAACTATCAAATAAACAGAAATGAAATCCAGAGAAGCCCAAACGTTTCTTTCCTGCTCTTGAATCATGGTGAATATCCTGTCCAGATCCTTCCACTGGAGTAATTAAACTGAGAACATACTTAAGTGTGGTAATACATAGGAACAGATTTAAACGCAGATGTAACTAATTTCCAGAGCCAAGACTGCACACACAGTATCAAAATAACACTGAAAGCTACAATAGGGATAGAAGTGCATACATGTGGTCATGGGTTCAGTTGCTGAAACCTCCTGCACATCTGTCCGTTCTCCTCAGGATCACCACATTGTTAAAAGCTGAGTTTTCAATTACTAGGGAATATTTTTCACTGAGGACAACTCCAGTATCTACTAAATTTACAATGGTCAAATTTAGAGTTACACTTAGGCAAATAATCTTTTGCCTATTTTTGTCTTTCTTACTTTCTTCAGTGGTGCCTACATCTGTTAATCATTTATTAACCAAATGTTGCCGTTCTTATTAGTATAATCTGAGACATTGGAGTTGCATATACCTATGGATGGCTGCCATGAATGTGTTTTGTGTATACATGTTGGACGTGCTTTATCCTCCAGGACGGCATAAAGATTGTTTTTCACATTTTTCAGGTCAATTTCCCTCTTCCTTCGCTTGAGTGTATTCCTTTATCTCTTGGGATATAAGCACTACAGAGACTGCCCTTCTTTGTAGTCAAAAAGGACTGTGTATAACTAGGCATCGTAACTGAATCATACACTTTAAGATTCACAGTGAGTCTGGTTTTGAATCCAGTAATCCTAGCATGGCAAAAGCACAAATTTCAGAAAAGCACTGATTTAAGTTGAAAACATCATAAGAGCCTCCCTTATTTTTCCCATAAAGTAGTTTTAGTGGTTAAATCCCAGCATTAATAAGATTGTATAATAATATCAAATTTGTCATTTCTTTGACTTCTAGTTCTAGCCAAGATTTCCTGTTATATCTTTTCTGTTATTTTAAAAAACTTCTTTATAGTCAGTACTTCCCCAAGAAACAATTCTTAATCAACTGTTATGAATTCACCTCTTTAGCTTTTTTGGTTAGTTAAAACCAATGAAGCACTGAAAGCTTTTCATTACAATTAAACTTTTCCAAGTGATCCAATAATGTTTTGTGCCTCCTTCCTCACTTTCTCTAGTTCTGCAGCTCCCCTTACACAATGCAGGCATCAGGTTTGTGTGCTATCTTAGTTCCACATGCAGAATTTCAGACAGCATGATCAAATTCTGGCAGATTAAGGCATAAAAACTGTAACCCATAAAGAAAACTTCCAGATAATCTTAACTCTAAACAATACTTTGTCTTATGATCCACTTTCTAAAAGATTATGAATAATATTTCCAGAGATACAGTCCCGAACAAATGGAAGCCTTTTATTGTGAGTCTTTTCGGTATAATATCTAAAACTGGCTACATGGAAGAATTCTGATCCCTAAAACAGAAAAATCCTTGGCTTTGAGAAAAGTCACATGATATTTTAATGGCCCAGAGCAGTACTGAATAGACAAAGCAATGTGACTGACTCTTGGTTGGCTCAGAAAAGAACAGTAAGTTGGTTTTTCTTGCTCTGCTTTTTCCCAGACCTCATACTTATTTCCTGAGCCACATGCCATGTAACTGTCTGGCAAAAAAAAAAAAAAA